>WSYQ01001141.1:0-242120 GCA_011426435.1 Lysiphlebus fabarum
AATGTAAAAGTCAAACAAGAGTTCACATATGAAAAGAAAAAAAAAAACAAAATAAAAATAATTTATAAATGAAAAATGACAAATACACACGCAGACTCAATAATGAATAATAAAATTAGAAAAACTATAAATTAATTGTTATAATTATGATGAAAAAGTTATGTCAAGTAATGTAATATATATATAAATATGATAGGGGATGATGATGATGATATATATACATTTAAAGTCAGTTGTCAGTTTAGAATATCCAGGAAAAGGAAGCCTTTGAAAAGTATAATGTAAAGAGGGTCTCCAGTATCGAAACTATATAGATGTGGCTATTTAACAACACATATATTTTAATACACCTCAATGTATATTTGGCTTCCTGTATATATTTACTCTTTAAAAAAAAGGGCTAAAAAATATTTTTATTTGATGAAAAAAAATTTAATTAAATATAAATAAATTATTTAAAGAAGAAAATATACCGGACATAGTCTCGGACAAATAGTTAAATAGAAATTTTTAACTTCCGCTTAAATAATTTTACAAATATAATGTTCATTCAAGTAAATGTTATTGTTCAATAGAAATCATCACCACAAACACACCCATTTTTTTATTATGTGTGTTAAATAAAAACATACATGGAAATATATATATATTGATCAATGCGATTTTAAAATTTGATAAGTTTTATATGACAAATATTATTAATATTATATTTACTTGAGTTAAATGTTATATGCGAACATTACGTGCTTATATTAACTTATTGAAATACTAACATTATGATAAAATATTTTATTTTTATTTTTTATATTTACATTTAAATAGTGTCTAGAATTACTGAGGTTAATATAGTGAATTATTTTTTTTTCTGTTAAATATGACACTTCAAGTATGTATACATAATATGTAGTTGAGATAAGAAATAATACAAATTTTTAGTGGTTAAAAATTCAAGCATGAAAAAATATTAATATAATATAAAAAAAAAAAAAATTAAATTAGTATTAAAAAAGAGAGTTCGTTGTACTGAACAATGAACAAACCCACGTAATATGCATGGTCAACCGAGCTTGGAAAAAATCATCATGCCAGACTGACCATCATCATGTTTGTTTGAAAAATATAACAAATCTCTTTACACTATTCAGAAAATACAAAAAAAAAAAACATTCAATACATCTCGTAAAAACTTGTAAAAAAAAATATAAAATTGTTTAGAAATTTATTCTTTTTTTATTCTTGACATTTTAAATGTTTGGTTTAATCATAGCAAAATAATTGGGTTATTCTCAAATCAAAAAAAAACTACATAATGACAATAAAAATGAAAAAAAAAAAAAAAATAGAAGACATGTGGAGAATTAAAAAATGTGTTCCCCTTTACTTGTGTTTTATATAAAAAAATAATATAAAAAAAGCCATACAGGCGTTTAATCATGGATAAAATTGGGGACAATAAAAAAGTCGTTTTTTTTCTATTTATTTATTTCAATTGTTTATTCATTCTTTATTTTGAATATAAATAAAAAAATTTTTTTATCCATCAGCAAATTAAAAAATATTTATTTATTTACATATATATAATATGAATATATAAAACGTGCTTTATCATTAATCATTTATTATTATTATTAATTATTTTTTTTTTTCAATTTGTTTTGTTTTAGCTGAATCAGACATATGTACATTTGCATCAAAAAAAAATCATTACAAAGCATCACGTGTACCAACAACAGGTTTATTTGTATCATTAACAAGACCAAAAGTTTTACAAGAATTATATGATTCAGCAGGTGTTGTTGCTGTTAAAAGTTTAGACAGTTTAAGACGTGAACGTGATGGAAGATGTTCAATGGATATGTACTTGTGTACACCAGTACTTGGTAAACGAAGAAGAGATAAAAGTTTTGATATTGAATCACGTGTTGTAAGTATATATTAATAAATATATATTTATAATATTATATAATCTAATCATCATGATAATCTATAGACTTAAAAAATATGCTAATTTATTTTATTCATTTTTTTTTTTTTCAATCCATATTATTACCCTTTATTCATCATTGAATCAATTAAAAAAATTAAATCAATCAATTTAAATTGATTTTAATTTTTAATTTATAAATTATATAATAAAAAATAAACTGTAAAAAAAAAATAATATTAATATATTTTAAATAAATACAAGTTATAGAAAATAAATATATAAAAACGTTAGGTCAAAAATAGGTGGAGCAGGATATTTAATTTACTATTCAATGGATTATTATTATTATTATTTTTTTTTTATATTGAAAATGACATTTTAAATAAAACGGTCAAATTCACACGAATATACCTTGAGAACATTATTGCAGGTGTGACAAGGGGGGTTGATCAGGGTGGCAACAAATATCTTGTCGTTGATGACAAACGGGATGAGAATAACGGAGGCACGAGCGAACAACTGGGTGGCCCTTTTTCCCTCATCTTTATTTATTATTATTATTATTATTTTTTTATTTATTTATTTATTTATTTATATCTATATAACATCCGATATCAATAAGTCTTTTAATAAAAATGAGAAAAAAAAAAAAAAAAGTTCAAAACACCCAAGACGAATGGAATCAGGAAAGAAGCAAAAGATGAAAATGCGCAAAAAAAAACTAAAAAATCATATATATTTTAAGATGAAGAGATGAAGAATAAAAAAAAAAAAAAGATAAAAAATGGAAAAAAAAAAAATTCAAGATGAAAAAAAAGATGCCGACACTCTGGTGTATATATAATGCTGGATGATGTGGCAACGTTGAAATTCCTCCCACTAGGTAGTTATAGGGTTTCTCCTTGGTATATTCAATTCGTAAATAACGACTTTCAAGGTGTATTACTATAGAAAACCTTGGACACTAACGGGTGTTTAAATAATAATATCCGGTCAGACAATGTACATTAATTCCAAATAAAATATTGTATAAAAAAATCAACTATTTGCCAAAAAATTTTTGGTTCCATTCAATGAAACTCATTCACTTGATTCAGAGGACAATTTATTTATTTATTTATAATTTTTTTATTTGTTTGGTTGCATTCAAGCAAAAGCAAGCAAAAGATTTATGAAAAAAAAAACTCGTTTTGACTTTTTAAGGATCCAACAAGTAACACAGTCTTTTGATCAAATTGTTACCGAATAAAAGGATAAAAAATAAAAAAATTTTGTAATATCATACAGGGGATTTAAAAAATATTTTTGATATATTTATGTCATAATTTTATTTGGCTTTCTATTTTTTATTTATTGTAATAAAATAAATAATGAATCTAGAATATGCACGTGTTGTTGTGTATTTGTGCAGTAGACAGATTATAAAATTTTATACGAATCGTTACGCAAGGGTACCAATAGTGAAAGGGTGGGTAACACGATCATCATCATTTTTTTTTTTTTTTTTTTTTGCAGATGTAACAAGTTACTCACATTTCATTACAGTATTAAAAGACCAGTTTTAAATTATTTTAAAATTTATTTATAAAATAGTTGACCACAGTTATGTTTTATCATTGATGATTGATGCTTTGTTTAATTTTTGAATATACATATTATAAATTATAATATACAACTTGTATTACTTGTTTTTTAGCCTGCAGTTGTTGATGATCTTCGTAGATGGACATCAACTGAAGCTCTTGGAGATGTGACAGTGCCACCAGATTGTATGTCAAGAATTCTTCAACAAGATAACACTCCTGATGATGCTGTTGATCATAAATTACCAAGTCCTGAAGAACAAAATCAAGCAATTGCATTGAGGTAAAATAAAATTTAATTATTTATTTTAATATGTAAATTAAATGTAGTTGTTAGTTGGTGGTCTAAATTCGTTGTACATATACCTATATATATATATTTTTTTTTAACAGGTTCCCAGCAGAGATTGTGGCAGTTGATGTAAGTGGTAAAGGATTTGAAAGGATGTCCATGAGACGTAGATCTCTTATGGCAGGTAAAAATAGTGATAATCAAGATACGACCGTGAAACGAAGATCACGACCACGAAGACCACGAGGTAAAAGACGAAATACGATAGCTGGTACAGACAGAAAAGAAATTCGTCGAGCTGCTGGAGAGTTAGTATTATATTATTATTAATAATAATAATAAATAAATTGTTTTTTTTTTTTCTTTGCAATTATTAATTTTTTTTTTTTTTAAATTAATTCACAGAACATCAGCAGTAAATGAAACAGAGGTTGATATTACTGAAGAAATATTAAATGATGTATCACCAGCTCATCGTTCAGCAAGTACTGATATACTTGGTAAAAAAGAATTACCAAATGAAAAAAAATGGCATGATACATTAAAAGCATGGGGTAGATCACGTTTAAAATTAATAAATTCAAAATCAGATGATAAAAATGATAAATTAACAACAAATGATATAACAATAATTGATGATAATTCATATGAAATAATAACAGCAACACAACGTAGAAAACGTGATAAAATACATGAACGTAAACCAAGTTTTTCAAGTTCAAGTGGTAAAAGTATTGCATCAAGTATTGCTGTATCAATACCTGTTCCTATTCGTCAACCAGTTAAATTGCGTGAATGTGCTGCTCAAAGACGTGAAAGAAGAAAAGGAAGTAATCGAGACGATCCACCGCATTCAAGTTCTGGTAATTGGAGTGCATCTTCAGAAAGTGGTCGTGCTAGTATTGGAAGTGAATCTACAACAGCGACAAATCCACCAAGGTAATATTAAACCAACCAACTTGCAAATAAATAAAAAGATAAAAAGATAATTAACTTCCGGTTTATTTTATATTTATATTACCAGTAAACATATATACAAGTTTGTAAAAGTATAAAAACGGCTTTTTAAATAATTACAAAGTTCCGTAATATTAAATACTAAAAAAATAATTTTCTTTTTTTTAAATTATTTATTTATTTATTTATTTAAAGATCAACAACAACAACAACATCAACTGGTACATGTTCATTATCATTAAACCATGCAAGACGTTTACGTGGAAGAGACACTTCAACATCATCATCAGTGACATCTGAGGGAACATTAACACCTGATATTATACAAGATATAAGTACAATACCATTTTCAGATGAGGGTGAGGGTGAGGGTGAAACATGCTCAGTATATTCATGTGACACTGAGGGTTATTATACATCATTTCACATGGATTCTGGTTTGAAGACCCTCAGAGAAGAAGAAGCAGCCCCATCAAAACCCTTAACTAAATCCAATGAAATTACATCTGACTCAATGTCACCTATAGTTGAAAATGAATATGAATTATTTGGACGTGGCTCAACGTCAACTACAACAAGTTCAGCTGGTACTGTATGTACAACATTATTAGCTCCAGTACCACCTGAACGTAAATCAAGTTTAACTGTTGTTGCAATGGTAATTATTTTTTAATTTATATTTTAAATTATATTTATAAATATTTATTAATCAATTATTTTTATTTAGGTTCATGGACAAAATAAAAATGGTGGTGAATCACCAGACAGTGGACATAATACATCATCATCACCAGTTGAATCAGCATCAAGTCCAGCATGTACAGCAAGATCATGTTCAGAATTAGAATATTCTGAATCAAGTGATCTTGAAGGTTGTGATAGAATTGAACGTATACGTTCTAAAACAGCAATAAATACAAGTAGAATACCATCAATGTGTGTTATAACACCATCAAATTCTGATGATGAACAAACAAATAATAACAATAAAAACCACAACAACAACAACAACAACAACGACAATAATAATAATAATAGTGATACAATACAACAAGATATTAATAGTAATGAAATAATAAATTGTAATAAAAATAATACTGGATCAATATTAATGTCAGCAACAGTTGGTACATCTAAAATGCAAGTTATAAATGGTGATGATAAAAATCTTTATGCAACAGTACAAAGGGTTGAGCCAAAGTCTAACAACAGTATTAATGGGCAAAATAATAATAATAATAATAAAACAAGTCCATTAAGTGGTGTACTTGGTAAATTACGTGGTGTATTACCACTTAAAAAATTACATTATGGTAAAAATTTACAAAATGAACAAATAAATTGTCTTAATGACTCTGGCGACTATGTAACCATAGCCGATGTGAGAAATAATAATGACAAACATATGCCATGCAGTACTAATCAAGTAACTTATGCCAATGCATTAGAATTACATGAACAACATGAACAACAAAAACAACAACAACAACAACAGCAATATGATACTGAATATGTTAGTCTCAGTGAATTACCAAAAAAATTAACAGATTCATCATTGGAAAGAAAACGACATGGAGCAAGAGTTACACTTGACTCCGAGGGTAAAGTTGTTTACTCATCGGACAGTCTTAAGAGGCGAAAAGGAGCACATACAACTTTCAATCCAGGTAAAGTCACGTTCATATTTACGCTTGATTTATTTGTCGTTTTTTTTTTTTTTTTTTTAAATTTTTTATTCATTTTCTTTTTTCTTTAGTAAACAACTTGTAGTAGTCGTTAAAAAAAAATGATTATTATGTTTTTTATGTTGAAAAGGCCTTGAAGTTAGTTTAATGAATTTTTATTATTTTTTTTTTTTTAATACGTATTTATTATTGAAAAAATATAATCAACCGTTGAATAACATCATTGGATAATAATTTCTATAAAATAAAAAATAAATAAATAAGAATAAACAAGTTGTGTTATCATGAAATGAATTTGAGATAAATATTATTTATTTTATTTTTATTTTTTGTTTTGTACCGGTTTTGGAAAGTATCATTCAATGACCTCACAAATGACATTATAAAAAAAAATATATTTAATCTATTTATTTATCCTAAACAAAAAAAATATCATTAATTAATTAAATATATAAAATTTAAAATATTTCCATTAATAACTTGGATTGATATCATAATAATTACATTTAAACTGATATTTAAAATTAAAAAAAAAAATATATATCTTAATAGTGTATATATTGCAAGATAATAATATATAATATTTTAATTATTTAATCATTAAATTATATAATAACAAGGAAATAATATTAATAAATAATTTTTTATATTACAAAAAAAAAAAAAACAAAATAAAAAACAGGTCCATTTGTGAAGGATTCAAGTACACCATCACCCGCATCATCACCAATGTTTCGTCGTGCACAAACACAAATACGTACAGTTAATACAAAACAAAATGAACAACCATCAGTTAATCGAACAACTGGTAAAGTTGTTATACGAGCTGGTATGAGTCCTGAACGTGAAAATGAACAACTTAAACAATCACGTGGTGCATATGTCAACATACAAAATGAGGAAGGTAAGAGGTCATCAAAATTAAACAAAACAACAACGAGTGATTGCATCGATGGTATTGTTAATACACCAATATTAAAAAAAAAATATAGTAAAAATCGTATTGATGAATCACAAGAAAATATTAATTTAAAAAAATATAATAATTATCATCCTGAAAAATTACGTATAACTGGTAATACACCAAAATTGACACGTAAAAAATTATTAGTATCAAATTTTGATTTAACAACACCAAATAAAAATAATAATATATTAAATACAATACAAAATAATAATAATAATAATAATAATAATAATCAATTAATTAGTGAACGTAAAATAAAACGTAGTGAAAGTTATAGAATGGCAAATAGTCCAATAATGTTTATTAAAAAAATATCAACAAATAATTTAGATAAATCATCAACTAAAATAATACGTACAGCATCTGAAGAATTACGTGAAGATTTACTTAAAGAAACAATTAATTATCCTGATAGTGTATCAAGTCCAGGTATAAATGATTCTAATTTTCATAATAATAATAATAATAATAATAATAATAATAATTGTGATGATACAAATAATTTAAGTAATGATAGTATTAAGTCATTACAATTAACATCACCATCAAGTCCAAGACCACGAGCATTAGATATTGAACCAGTTAGAGTACTTAAATATTCAACAAATGATACAGAAATTTGGTAATAAATATTATTTTTGTTATTGATGATATATATATATATATCATGGATTATTTTTTATTTTATTGTTTATCAATGATGATAGATGTTATTTTTGATGATTCGTTTATTGACATCATTTTTCAATTATACAATAATGAAAAAACGAGTACAAGGTTATTATTTATATTTTAAATAAAAATTTAGTTTAGATTATTTTTATTTTATAATATAAAAAACAATGATGAATAATAGAAGGCAGACCCCACGGGCGTGTGTCATGAACTGACCTTACTTTATCATAGTGTTATCAGTTATAGTTTAACTAGCCAAGACATGGCTCAATAATCTGGCCAAGTTGCATCAGTCGATGTTTATCCAATGATAATAAATATAATATATAGATATTATATATTAATAATTATTTTCTCCCCACTAAATCAACCATTTTCGAGACAAAAAACAAAAAAAAAAAAAAACGATTGTGATGTTTCCACTGAGTCAGCTTTTTATATATTTGAGATGTTATGCCGGCATTCAGTCCCAGTCGATCGGGGAACTCGCTTTTGATTCCTTATATTATTTATTTATTTTTTTAAATATAAAATATTAATTTCTTTTTTATTTTAAATACATATTTTTATTATCGTTTAAATAATACAATCAATTAAGACTGTGATAATTTTTTAAAAACGTGTTTTTTTTTTTTAATTATTCACAATAAATATATTTATTATTTATTTAAAAAAAAAAAAAAAAATTTTAAGTAAATTAAAATTAAAAATTATTATTTTATTTTCTTAAATATCTTAAAATGATTATATTGAGAAACTCGTGATTAAGTATACATCACAACCAGACATAAGGTCGCCAAAAAAAAAATAAAAATAAAAAAATTATCAATTTATTATTTCTTTTTAAAATTTATACTTAAATTTTTTTCTTAAATTAAAAATGTTGGCCAGACACTTGTTGTTTCTTGCTACACGCAGACCTCGTGAGTATTTTAATATATATAATTATAAAAATAAAAAAAATTAAAATAAAAACAATTTATAACAATGTTAATAATATTTTTATTATCTTAATACTTGGAACATAAAAAAAAAATAAAAATAAAAAACAAAGCGCAATTAACATCACCAGTAAATTATGATATTAACAATATACTTATTTAAAGTTGAAAAAAAAAAACTCGGTCGAATAAAAAAAAATTTTTATTAATCACACGACATTGTATAGAGAGCAAGTACATTTCCATATTGCCACTTTCTTTTTTATGTTATCATTGTTGACCGAGCCTTCACTCAGTCAAACAATTTATCACAAATCATTACCAATTGTATTATTATTATTATTATATATATATATATTTTTTGATAATTGTACTTGATATTTTTTTAAATGACTCAATACATGATAGTTTAAATACCATGACAATTGAATCAATCAAACTATGACCCGATAAGTTCAAAAACTTTGACGTGAGACCCCCCGATGATGATGCTATAACTTTTCACAACAAAATTGCAATTGTTACATTGATAAAAGATAAATTAATTTTTTCAAAAATAAATATAATTTTATTTTAATATTTATCTTGTATAATAAATTTTAAAAATCGTGTCATATAAATTTATATTCTTGGAACGTGTCAGTATCATTTTTTTATTTGATAAATTTATTATTTTTTCTGGACTCAATGACTCCCAACATAATCAACCAGATGTTGCCACAATATTACACAATTATTTACCGAAATTGAAATAAAACATAAATCTTATAAATGTGCTGTTATTTATCATGAATTGTTTTATATTTTTTTTATATATATATATATATTTATTTATTATTTTGATGATTATTATTATTATTTGAATTTAAATTTTATATATTTGTTATATTTATCAATAATATTAATTGCATACAATCATCAATACGATTTTTGACTATTAATATATGTCTGCGGAAATAATAAAACAGTTAATAATATATTGATATAAGTTGATGATTAATTTGATAAAAATTAATAAATAATTTAAAAACAATAATTCAATGATAAACACTGCGTAGATTTTAAGTATTTTTTTTTTAAAAAAAAAAGATGAAAAATGTAAAGTTTAAAAAATGATAAAATTAATCAAGAATATTAATTATTATTATTTAAAAAAAAATTTAATTATTCAAAACAACGATTACTATATATCTTGTATATTTTTTTTTTTCAATTTGATGGTTTTTATTTTTTTTTGCATGTCGTTGTTTTATGTTTGATAAAAAAAATTAGAAAATAAAAATATCTCATGCTGTAAGTATTGCAAACTAACTGAGACTAACTTACATATCAATTGTTTAATTTAAAAAAAAATAAATAATAATAATTCCAACTAATATAAAAATGCACTTACAGCTTGAGTAAATTAAAAAAATAAATATTTTTTTTATGTACATAGTATTTTGTAAATTACACTTTACACTTTGTAAATAATTTAAACAAAAAAAAAAAATTATAATTAATTTTAATAACGCGTAAAACATATATATATTTATGTATAAAAGTATTTTTTTTTTTCAAAATTTTATATATGAAAATAATGAAAAAAAAAAAAAAAGTAAAAAGAAAATTTTATTTTTATGATTTTTTTGCTTTTAATGTGCTGTAAATATCATCGTGAATCGTAAAACGTGGGGAAACACCGAATGCTGTGATAAAGCCATTTTGCATTTTTTTTAAGTATTATAACTGCATATAAATTATTATTATTTTTTTGTTTTGTTTTTTTATATTTTACCGCACGATTATTTAAAATGCATTTTATCGCTTTAAATGCCACAGTATATATTATTTATTATTAATAATAATCCAACATCCGGAATTTTTCCACACGCTCGTATTATTTAATATTATTGTTTATAATATTTTTTATTTTTGTCACTATCATATCTATTATTTTATTAATGTATGTTAATAGAATTTTTTTAATTTAAATTGCATCTGCACTATTTTGTCATTTGTTTGTTTTTCATCCAGCACACAATGCAACCTTCCTTATTTTATTCTGAGAAAATTATTATAATATTTATCAACAAAATTATTAATTTGCTATACAATTTTATTTTTTAAATTGTTAAAAAAATAAATTATTTAATTAATAATAATAATAACAACTGGTAAATAAATAAATAAATAATTGTTGATTTATTTCATTATTTTTTTCTCAGTATAATATATCAATCCAATATGTAAATAAATGTCGTAATTTAAAAAAAAAAAAAAAAATTATTTGTTGCACTTTTTTTGTGGTTTTTTTGTATATAAAACACCTTAATTTTTTTATTCTATTTTTTTAAAAATAAATATACAATGTGTGTATTAATTAATTTAATAATTAAATAATTATTTTTAAACTTTGGGAATTTCATCGGGGTGAGTATCATTTATCATTTTTAACATCTGGGTATTTTGTATCATGCCATGCTTTTTCAGTGTTGTAAATTTATTTGCTTGATAAAAAAAAAAAGAAGGAAAAAAAAAATGAATCACCATCATCATCATCATCATCATCATTAATTAAAATAGTAATCATTCTTAACAAGCCAACAAAAAATATAATAATAATTATGTTCTTAATTTATTTTTGTTTTTTTTTTTTTTTTTTTCTATATATACAAGAAAATATATATTTTTTTTTGTTACAGACAATCCAGTGATATCAAAATCCCCTGAATCATCATCATGTCAAGTAACTCAACAATTACCACCACCTTATATTGCCCCACCACAGCCACAAGATTGGCAACGTTATCAAAATAATGAAATATATAATTCAAATAAAAATAATCAAGAAAATATTGGACCAAATAATAAACATGAAAATTATCAACAAAAAATTAATTTAGTATCTAATAATTTGATACATAAACAAAATTTTTCATCTGCCTATTATACAATGCCAAATCGTAAAACACAAAGTGATATTAGAGAACAAATAAAATGTGTTACACCAGATATAACAAGAGATTTAAATAGACAAAATAATGAAAAAAATATCAATCATAGTGGACAGCATGTTACAACCATTGACTCACGAAATAGGTATTTTAATTATTTATAATAGTTTTTTTGTTTTTTTAATTTAATTTGATACAAGTATATTAATAATTTTATTTTAATAATAGATTTTTAGCACCTTTGGGTTTAAGTGCTCTTGGCTACAGATTTTTTGCTTCATCACCAGTTAATTCATCAAGTCCAAATAATAAAACAGTTGTTGATGGTTCAACTAATCCAACAATATCAAATATATCTATTGAAAAACCAATAACAAAATCAAGTTCAACAGTTGCACAACGTCTTTCAGCATTATCAAAAAATTCATGGTCAACATCAACAGGATCACTTGATTACAAAGAAAATAATAAACCAATAAATGTTGAATCATCAACAAGTAGAAATTTACCACCAATGAATATTTTATTATCACCAATAAAAAGTACAATGTCAAATGAAGAATTATTTGCAGCAATACATAAATCAAAACGTAAACTTAATATTAAAAATGAAACTGATCGTTTTGCAAGTAATAATATGATAAATAAATCTTATGAACAAATTGGTACAAGACACAGTTGGAGTCCAGAAACGAAGAATACACCAGAGGTTATTATTTTTTATATTTAATTTTAATAAATTTTTAATTATTATTATTATTTGATTATTTTTTTTTTTTTTAAATTTAGATTCCTTCGGCAATTTTAGTTCCTTCTGCAACAGCAAGAATGGATTTTAAACGTTTATTACTTCAACAAAGTTCAAAATCAAATCCAAATCGTATGTCAGCTGCTGAACAACTAAAATTATCACGTCAACAACATCAACAACAACATTATCATTATCATTATCAACAACAACAACAACAACAACACTTGAAAAATCAACAACAATTACATCAACAACCATCACTTGCTAGAGCAATGAGTCCACGTTCAATTTGGAGATTTCAAACACCTCGTAGTGATGTATTATCATCAACAATTGTTGAGGATACTGATGCTGAAGAACGTGCTGAAGAAAAATCACCAGATAATCAATTAAAAAATAATAGATTACGAACAAGAAGACAACTTGATTTAAGTGGTATTTCACCAATTCCAAAACAACAACAACAACAACAAACAATATCTATTGATCAAAATATTAATAATGAATCTGAACGTTATGAAATGAATAATAGATTATCAAGGGTCAATAATGTTGACCTCAATACAGACAATGATAATCGTAGAATACGAAATGAAAAGGCACGAGCTAATTTTCTGGCAACTGGTATTGCAAAAATTTCAGAGCAGGGATTTCGTACACGTTCTGAATCACCAAGGAATTCAGCTACATGTGCCAAAAGTGTTACACGGAGTCCAAGTGCTCCTACTCTTGAGACTGCCCTTTAATAACATTCAATTAATCAATTTATTTTTTATTTTTTATTTTTTATCCTAATAAATTACAGTATTTATTGATTTTCATTTTTTTTTTTTTATTTTATGATTTATTAATTATATTTTTAAAATAAATATAAAAATTAATTTTATAATTAAAAAGACATTTTAGACATTTTTTATTATTTTTTTTTTTTAAATATATTTAAGTTTAAATTAAGCCTTTAATTGCCTTTGCATTTTTTGTTAGAAAAAAATAAACAATTTTTTTTTTTAATTCAAAAAAGTGCCTATGAAAAAATAAAAATCATGCAGTCTCATTTAAACGAGTCAATTTTTAAAATATTTTTATTAATTTTATTATTATAAAATTTAAATAATAATATATATTTTATATTTATTAATTTATTTTTTAATATATACCTATATATAAAAAAAAAATAAATTTTCATATTTATTAAATTTTTATGATACAATTAATGATACTGTAAATATTTATATATAAATCTAGTCGAAAAAATTTTATGTAATTTGCAAAAAAAATATTATTTAAAAATTGCTTAAAACCATTTATATAAATGTTATTATTTACATTTAATTGATAAATATTTTGTATCTGCTCATAAAAATAATAAAAAAATATTTTAAAAATTTTACTAATAATTTTATATCTCAAACAATGACCTTCATAAATAAATAATAATTAAAGATGCAATAAATTTCTATTTTACCAATTATATTTTATTAAATTTCGTAATAAATTGATAACAAAATAAAATAAATAATGATTGATGATTAAAGAAAATATATATTCAACGCAGCAACAATGTAACAATTATTGTGAAATCTCTTATAGCCTTCATTTGTTAAAAAATATTATCACTTATTGCAACATTTATTTAATTAAAAAGAAAAAAAATTTATATGTAATTTTAATGACTTATTGATATGATTTATATTTTGTTATTTTAAATTTGTCCTTGCAACATGATCATCATCATGCAAACTGATTAAGGTAATTATGAATTTTATTTTAAACCTTGAATATCAAGTTAAATTTTAATCAAAATTACACTTGATGGTTTCTCAAAATTTTAATATTTATAAAAACTTAAAACTATATTAACGAGAAATTTCGAAACTACGTAGTAATATGATTCATCATTTAAAAAAAAAAAAATTTATTCATCAATCGCCATTTGCCAGAGAGAAAAAAAAAAGAAAGAGAGTTTTACACAGCTGATGTTGATACAGTGCATAGTTGCTTGATTTAGCTTGTCAGAATTGGTCAGAATCAAAATAGAATATTGTTTTTATATTTTAGAAAAAAATATACAACAAAATGAATGAAAGACAACGTTTGATATGTTGGACATTATCGTCTGGAACAATTGCAATATTGATTCTTCTTATTATTACTTTGGGTAAGTTAATTAGACATATTAATTATCACTGTCAATATTGAATTTTTAAAAAAACAACAAGTACTATTTTGTTATTAATATTCTAACCTCAGTGTTTAGATAAATTTCTATTGATATATTTTTAGTCAATAATAAAACACACATTTTAATGATACAGTATGTGTACTTGTTGAGTTTATTAATTGACTAAAAAATTATTTGAAAAACAACAATAACAATATTACCAAAATATATTTATTAACTAGCCAATAATTATTATTTAAATTATATTTTATTTATTTATTTTAGAGAATCCAATAAAATTAAGTCATTCAGATAATTCAGAACCTCGAGTAGAACTTTTACAAGCAGATGAAACATTGGTAAGAAAATTAACCAGTTTATAATTGATAAAAGTTTAAATATCATTAGATATTTGATTCAATATTTTTGTCATTTTTTTTTTTAGATAAAAAGTTATAATCAAAATAACAAACCAATTTTTACAAATTGTAATAAATATAATTCTGTTATTGAAAATAATGTATCACCTGGATATAAAGTTATACAAGTTCATGCTGATGATCCAGATCCAAAAGATCAAGGAGGTATTAATGAATAATTTATAAATACATTTATTATTAAGAATTATTATTATCAATAATAAATAAAACGTTAAAAATTTTAGGAAAAATTATATACAGTCTGAAAAAAAATACAGATGAAAAGATTTATTTTGAGATAAACAATGTAACTGGATGGATTAATACAATGACAGTGATAGAACCAACTTTTAAGAAAGAAATTTTGTTGACTGTTGTGGCAACTGATAATGGAAATTATCCTCTATCAAGTGAATGTTCTTTCAAAATAATTATTAAAAATAATACTCAAAAATTTTAACAAAATTATAAGCAGTTTATATTTCTCATTGTTTTTACTTTTTTTATTTTTAACTTGTAATTTATATAATTTATTTTTCAAAATAACAGTTACTTATATATTTTTTAATTTTAAATTTAATTCAAATCAACTGAATTTATTTATACAAAGTATATTTTTAATAAAATTATTTTTATATATTAATGAATTAATTATTGTTAATTATTTT
Organism: Lysiphlebus fabarum; assembly: GCA_011426435.1. Lineage (NCBI taxonomy): Eukaryota > Metazoa > Arthropoda > Insecta > Hymenoptera > Braconidae > Lysiphlebus > Lysiphlebus fabarum. The sequence goes on from WSYQ01001141.1 coordinate 15,963, forward strand.
TAAAATTATCTTGTAAAATAATGTGGATTTTGATGAGAATGAAATATTTGTTCATGACGAAGTCTACTATCCCTTATAACTTTAGAGTTACACATGTTACAAAAACTAATACTTCTCCAATCAACACCTGTTATTTTTAATCCACAATTTTCATGTGGTTTAATTTTTTGATAATCAGCTGAATCAGTTAAACGATCTTTAACAATTATTTCCATATTTTTATTACTGCAAGTTCTAATAATAAATTTCAAAGATAATATTGTTACTTGAGTATCAAAAATATTTAAAAATTCAATATTTTTATTATTTTCAATAACAGCAATAATACCATTGTTTGTTATATAAAAACAATCAGCACAATTTAAACGTTTAAGATTTTTAAATTCAATTAGAACTTCATCAATAATATTAACTCCTCGTATATTTAATTCTTCTAACATTTCTAAATTCCTTAATTGTAATAAATATTCATGAGGTATTATATAACTACAAAAATTAATATTTAAATATCTTAAATTAGATAAACTTGTGATACTATTCATTGATACTCTGTTTAAATATGGTATGTGTGTTAAATTTAAATATTCTAAATTAATAAGATTTGATAATTTTAATTTTTGTTGTTGAAATTCAGAACCTTGTAAATGTAAATAAATAAGTTTAATTTTTTCTGATATTATTTTTAATACACTATCTTTAATTATTATATTTGAAATTTTAAGATAACGTAAAGAATTAAATTTTTTTAATATCTGTAATTATAAAATATAATATTATTTTAAATATATTTGAAAAATTTTTATTATTTATAATAAATATTTACCTCAGCAAAACGATTTCTAATAAACATATTTAAATTTTCAGCTTTAAATATAATTTTTTCAATATTTTCATTAACACTTTCAAATATTTTTGTATCATTAACATATGGAGATTCAACATGAATTTCAATTGATCTTAAATGTATTAATTTTGTAAAAACATTGTTAAATAATTTATCATCTGAATATTGAACTTTTATATTTAATTCTTTTAAATTATAACATTTGTAACGAATTAATTGAACAATACGAGGATTTATTATTCTTTCTGTTATTATTAATTTTTGTAATACACTTCCACAACGTAATAAAATTAAATGTCTTTGTGAATGACTTAATGATATGGCATTTGTATTTTCATCATATATTTTAGCATCATCCCAAACACCTTTTGCTGTTCTCATCCATTTTGAAGAAACTAAAAATTTATATTAATATAAATATGACAATTATATCTCAATAGCTGCTCAATTGAAAAATTTACGTTCTTCTTGTTGAAAAATTAATTGTTGATAAATTTTCAGGTAAATAATGTTGGTGTAAATAATAATTATTAGTATATATACGTATTTACCTTTTTCCATTTTAAGTCTCTCGGTCCAGGTAAGATAAGAAAATATTAATCTCAGACAAATTGTATCAAGATCATTGATAGTTTTTGTTGAACTACCATAATCCAAAAGTTCTTCATTTTCTTCAACATGTTTTGTTTTTATTTTTTTAAGAATAACTGACATATTTATTTCAATGTAAACTTTATGAATCAATATATTATAGCTATTTTGTATTCTTGAAAATTGATTATTTATTTGGAAAATGAAATGATTATAAATGATCACAAGAAAAAATAACCACACTGACTTGATAATTATCATTCACTATATTAAACAATTTAACTATTTATCAATATAACTTGATCATAATTAATGATGAAACACTTATTGAAATGTACTTTGATTGATGAATAATTTGTTGATGACAGTTAATAACTTTTCCTGATATTTATGTTAGATACCTCATAATACCTCATACCTAACTAAGTCACTAGCATTCGGTAACGTACTTCTTTTGATTTTACTTTTTTTTTTATTTTTTTTTTTTTTTAAACACTGTTGCCAACAATAAAAGTCTAATAAAAAATTTTGAATATTTAAAAAAAAAGAATTCTTTGGACATTATATTCTCCTGATACAAACTCAAAAATTTAAAAAAAAAAAAAAATAAATACCTTCTCTGTCATTATATTCTCCTAATACAAATTCAATTTTTATCTCGACTATAAAAAAAAGTAGAAAATGCATCGAATACCTCTTGCCAAGTTCTATAACCCTGATATAACTTGATATTTTTCGATTTTTTTTTAAAGCACCAGGTCATTTTTTTTAAAAAGTCCTGATCCTGGAAAAAAACGGGAAACTGCATCGGATACCTCTTGCCAAGTTCTATAACCCTGTTAAAACCCCATATTTTTCCGATTTTTTTTAAATGCACCAGGTCAAAAAAAAAAAAAGTCCTGATCCTGGAAAAAAACGGGAAACTGCATCGGATACCTCTTGGCCAGTTCTATAACCCTGTTAAAACCCTATATTTTTCCGATTTTTTTTGAATGCACCAGCTAATATTTTTCAAAAAGTCCTGATCCTGGAAAAAAACGGGAAACTGCATCGGATACCTCTTGCCCAGTTCTATAACCCTGTTAAAACCCCATATTTTTCCGATTTTTTTAAATACATCAGGTCATTTTTCAGAAAAAGTCCTGATCCTGGAAAAAAACGGGAAACTGCATCGGATACCTCTTGGCCAGTTCTATAACCCTGTTAAAATCTCATATTTTTCCGATTTTTTTTAAATGCACCAGGTCATATTTTTCAAAAAGTCCTGATCCTAGAAAAAAACGGGAAACGGCATCGGATACCTCTTGCCAGTTCTATAACCCTGTTAAAACCCCATATTTTTCCGATTTTTTTTAAATGCACCAGCTAATATTTTTCAAAAAGTCCTGATCCTGGAAAAAAACGGGAAACGGCATCGGATACCTCTTGCCAGTTCTATAACCCTGTTAAAACCCCATATTTTTCCGATTTTTTTTAAATGCACCAGCTAATTTTTTCAAAAAGTCCTGATCCTGGAAAAAAACGGGAAACGGCATCGGATACCTCTTGGCCAGTTCTATAACCCTGTTAAAACCCCATATTTTTCCGATTTTTTTTAAATGCACCAGGTCATTTTTTTTAAAAAGTCCTGATCCTGGAAAAAAACGGGAAACTGCATCGGATACCTCTTGGCCAGTTCTATAACCCTGTTAAAACCCCATATTTTTCCGATTTTTTTTAAATGCACCAGCTATATTTTTCAAAAAGTCCTGATCCTGGAAAAAAACGGGAAACGGCATCGGATACCTCTTGCCAGTTCTATAACCCTGTTAAAACCCCATATTTTTCCGATTTTTTTTAAATGCACCAGGTCATTTTTTTAAAAAGTCCTGATCCTGGAAAAAAACGGGAAACTGCATCGGATACCTCTTGGCCAGTTCTATAACCCTGTTAAAACCCTATATTTTTCCGATTTTTTTTAAATGCACCAGGTCATTTATTTTAAAAAGTCCTGATCCTGGAAAAAAACGGGAAACTGCATCGGATACCTCTTGCCCAGTTCTATAACCCTGTTAAAACCCCATATTTTTCCGATTTTTTTTAAATGCACCAGGTCAATTTTTTGAAAAAGTCCTGCTCCTGGAAAAAAACGGGAAACGGCATCGGATACCTCTTGCCAAGTTCTATAACCCTGTTAAAACCCCATATTTTTCCGATTTTTTTTAAATGCACCAGATCAATATTTTTCAAAAAGTCCTGATCCTGGAAAAAAACGGGAAACTGCATCGGATACCTCTTGGCCAGTTCTATAACCCTGTTAAAACCCTATATTTTTCCGATTTTTTTTGAATGCACCAGCTAATATTTTTCAAAAAGTCCTGATCCTGGAAAAAAACGGGAAACTGGCATCGGATACCTCTTGCCAAGTTCTATAACCCTGTTAAAACCCCATATTTTTCCGATTTTTTTTGAATGCACCAGGTCATTTTTTTCAAAAAGTCCTGATCCTGGAAAAAAACGGGAAACTGCATCGGATACCTCTTGCCAAGTTCTATAACCCTGTTAAAACCCCATATTTTTCCGATTTTTTTTAAATGCACCAGCTTTATTTTTCAAAAAGTCCTGATCCTGGAAAAAAACGGGAAACGGCATCGGATACCTCTTGGCCAGTTCTATAACCCTGTTAAAACCCTATATTTTTCCGATTTTTTTTAAATGCACCAGGTCATTTATTTTTCAAAAAGTCCTGATCCTGGAAAAAAACGGGAAACGGCATCGGATACCTCTTGCCAAGTTCTATAACCCTGTTAAAACCCCATATTTTTCCGATTTTTTTTAAATGCACCAGGTCATTTTTTTAAAAAGTCCTGATCCTGGAAAAAAACGGGAAACGGCATCGGATACCTCTTGCCAAGTTCTATAACCCTGTTAAAACCCCATATTTTTCCGATTTTTTTTAAATGCACCAGGTCATTTTTTTTAAAAAGTCCTGATCCTGGAAAAAAACGGGAAACTGCATCGGATACCTCTTGGCCAGTTCTATAACCCTGTTAAAACCCTATATTTTTCCGATTTTTTTTAAATGCACCAGGTCATTTATTTTAAAAAGTCCTGATCCTGGAAAAAAACGGGAAACTGCATCGGATACCTCTTGGCCAGTTCTATAACCCTGTTAAAACCCTATATTTTTCCGATTTTTTTTGAATGCACCAGCTAATATTTTTCAAAAAGTCCTGATCCTGGAAAAAAACGGGAAACTGCATCGGATACCTCTTGGCCAGTTCTATAACCCTGTTAAAACCCTATATTTTTCCGATTCTTTTTCAATACATCAGGTCATTTTTCAGAAAAAGTCCTGATCCTGGAAAAAAACGGGAAACTGCATCGGATACCTCTTGCCCAGTTCTATAACCCTGTTAAAACCCCATATTTTTCCGAATTTTTTTAAAGACACCACAAATTTTTTTTCAAAAAGTCCTGATCCTGGAAAAAAAAGGGAAACTGCATCGGATACCTCTTGCCCAGTTCTATAACCCTGTTAAAACCCCATATTTTTCCGATTTTTTTTAAATGCACCAGGTCAATTTTTTGAAAAAGTCCTGCTCCTGGAAAAAAACGGGAAACGGCATCGGATACCTCTTGCCAAGTTCTATAACCCTGTTAAAACCCCATATTTTTCCGATTTTTTTTAAATACAGCAGGTCATTTTTCAGAAAAAGTCCTGATCCTGGAAAAAAACGGGAAACTGCATCGGATACCTCTTGCCAGTTCTATAACCCTGTTAAAATCTCATATTTTTCCGATTTTTTTTAAATGCACCAGGTCAAAAAAAAAAAAAGTCCTGATCCTGGAAAAAAACGGGAAACGGCATCGGATACCTCTTGTCAAGTTCTATAACCCTGTTAAAACCCCATATTTTTCCGATTTTTTTTAAATGCACCAGGTCAAAAAAAAAAAAAAGTCCTGATCCTGGAAAAAAACGGGAAACGGCATCGGATACCTCTTGGCCAGTTCTATAACCCTGTTAAAATCTCATATTTTTCCGATTTTTTTTAAATGCACCAGGTCAAAAAAAAAAAAAAGTCCTGATCCTGGAAAAAAACGGGAAACGGCATCGGATACCTCTTGTCCAGTTCTATAACCCTGTTAAAACCCCATATTTTTCCGATTTTTTTTAAATGCACCAGGTCAAAAAAAAAAAAAGTCCTGATCCTGGAAAAAAACGGGAAACTGCATCGGATACCTCTTGCCAAGTTCTATAACCCTGTTAAAACCCCATATTTTTCCGATTTTTTTTAAATGCACCAGCTTATATTTTTCAAAAAGTCCTGATCCTGGAAAAAAACGGGAAACGGCATCGGATACCTCTTGGCCAGTTCTATAACCTTGTTAAAACCCTATATTTTTCCGATTTTTTTTAAATGCACCAGGTCATTTATTTTAAAAAGTCCTGATCCTGGAAAAAAACGGGAAACGGCATCGGATACCTCTTGCCAAGTTCTATAACCCTGTTAAAACCCCATATTTTTCCGATTTTTTTTAAATGCACCAGGTCATTTTTTTCAAAAAAGTCCTGATCCTGGAAAAAAACGGGAAACTGCATCGGATACCTCTTGGCCAGTTCTATAACCCTGTTAAAACCCTATATTTTTCCGATTTTTTTTAAATGCACCAGCTCATATTTTTCAAAAAGTCCTGATCCTGGAAAAAAACGGGAAACGGCATCGGATACCTCTTGCCAGTTCTATAACCCTGTTAAAACCCTATATTTTTCCGATTTTTTTTAAATGCACCAGGTCATTTATTTTAAAAAGTCCTGATCCTGGAAAAAAACGGGAAACTGCATCGGATACCTCTTGGCCAGTTCTATAACCCTGTTAAAACCCTATATTTTTCCGATTTTTTTTGAATGCACCAGCTAATATTTTTCAAAAAGTCCTGATCCTGGAAAAAAACGGGAAACTGCATCGGATACCTCTTGGCCAGTTCTATAACCCTGTTAAAACCCTATATTTTTCCGATTCTTTTTCAATACATCAGGTCATTTTTCAGAAAAAGTCCTGATCCTGGAAAAAAACGGGAAACTGCATCGGATACCTCTTGCCCAGTTCTATAACCCTGTTAAAACCCCATATTTTTCCGAATTTTTTTAAAGACACCACAAATTTTTTTTCAAAAAGTCCTGATCCTGGAAAAAAAAGGGAAACTGCATCGGATACCTCTTGCCCAGTTCTATAACCCTGTTAAAACCCCATATTTTTCCGATTTTTTTTAAATGCACCAGGTCAATTTTTTGAAAAAGTCCTGCTCCTGGAAAAAAACGGGAAACGGCATCGGATACCTCTTGCCAAGTTCTATAACCCTGTTAAAACCCCATATTTTTCCGATTTTTTTTAAATACAGCAGGTCATTTTTCAGAAAAAGTCCTGATCCTGGAAAAAAACGGGAAACGGCATCGGATACCTCTTGGCCAGTTCTATAACCCTGTTAAAACTCATATTTTTCCGATTTTTTTTAAATGCACCAGGTCAAAAAAAAAAAAAGTCCTGATCCTGGAAAAAAACGGGAAACGGCATCGGATACCTCTTGTCAAGTTCTATAACCCTGTTAAAACCCCATATTTTTCCGATTTTTTTTAAATGCACCAGGTCAAAAAAAAAAAAAGTCCTGATCCTGGAAAAAAACGGGAAACGGCATCGAATACCTCTTGTCAAGTTCTATAACCCTGTTAAAACCTCATATTTTTCCGATTTTTTTTAAATGCACCAGGTCAAAAAAAAAAAAAGTCCTGATCCTGGAAAAAAACGGGAAACGGCATCGGATACCTCTTGCCAGTTCTATAACCCTGTTAAAATCTCATATTTTTCCGATTTTTTTTAAATGCACCAGGTCAAAAAAAAAAAAAGTCCTGATCCTGGAAAAAAACGGGAAACGGCATCGGATACCTCTTGCCAAGTTCTATAACCCTGTTAAAACCCCATATTTTTCCGATTTTTTTTAAATGCACCAGCTATATTTTTCAAAAAGTCCTGATCCTGGAAAAAAACGGGAAACGGCATCGGATACCTCTTGGCCAGTTCTATAACCCTGTTAAAACCCTATATTTTTCCGATTTTTTTTAAATGCACCAGGTCATTTTTTTAAAAAGTCCTGATCCTGGAAAAAAACGGGAAACGGCATCGGATACCTCTTGCCAAGTTCTATAACCCTGTTAAAACCCCATATTTTTCCGATTTTTTTTAAATGCACCAGGTCATTTTTTTCAAAAAGTCCTGATCCTGGAAAAAAACGGGAAACGGCATCGGATACCTCTTGCCAAGTTCTATAACCCTGTTAAAACCCCATATTTTTCCGATTTTTTTTAAATGCACCAGATCAATTTTTAAAAAGTCCTGATCCTGGAAAAAAACGGGAAACGGCATCGGATACCTCTTGCCAAGTTCTATAACCCTGTTAAAACCTCATATTTTTCCGATTTTTTTTAAATGCACCAGCTAATATTTTTCAAAAAGTCCTGATCCTGGAAAAAAACGGGAAACTGCATCGGATACCTCTTGCCAGTTCTATAACCCTGTTAAAACCCCATATTTTTCCGATTTTTTTTAAATGCACCAGCTAATATTTTTCAAAAAGTCCTGATCCTGGAAAAAAACGGGAAACGGCATCGGATACCTCTTGCCAAGTTCTATAACCCTGTTAAAACCCCATATTTTTCCGATTTTTTTTAAATGCACCAGGTCATTTTTTTTAAAAAGTCCTGATCCTGGAAAAAAACGGGAAACTGCATCGGATACCTCTTGCCAGTTCTATAACCCTGTTAAAACCCCATATTTTTCCGATTTTTTTTAAATGCACCAGCTTATATTTTTCAAAAAGTCCTGATCCTGGAAAAAAACGGGAAACGGCATCGGATACCTCTTGGCCAGTTCTATAACCCTGTTAAAACCCTATATTTTTCCGATTTTTTTTAAATGCACCAGGTCATTTTTTTAAAAAGTCCTGATCCTGGAAAAAAACGGGAAACGGCATCGGATACCTCTTGCCAAGTTCTATAACCCTGTTAAAACCCCATATTTTTCCGATTTTTTTTAAATGCACCAGGTCATTTTTTTCAAAAAGTCCTGATCCTGGAAAAAAACGGGAAACTGCATCGGATACCTCTTGGCCAGTTCTATAACCCTGTTAAAACCCTATATTTTTCCGATTTTTTTTAAATGCACCAGGTCATTTATTTTAAAAAGTCCTGATCCTGGAAAAAAACGGGAAACTGCATCGGATACCTCTTGGCCAGTTCTATAACCCTGTTAAAACCCTATATTTTTCCGATTTTTTTTAAATGCACCAGGTCATTTATTTTAAAAAGTCCTGATCCTGGAAAAAAACGGGAAACTGCATCGGATACCTCTTGGCCAGTTCTATAACCCTGTTAAAACCCTATATTTTTCCGATTTTTTTTGAATGCACCAGCTAATATTTTTCAAAAAGTCCTGATCCTGGAAAAAAACGGGAAACTGCATCGGATACCTCTTGGCCAGTTCTATAACCCTGTTAAAACCCTATATTTTTCCGATTCTTTTTCAATACATCAGGTCATTTTTCAGAAAAAGTCCTGATCCTGGAAAAAAACGGGAAACTGCATCGGATACCTCTTGCCCAGTTCTATAACCCTGTTAAAACCCCATATTTTTCCGAATTTTTTTAAAGACACCACAAATTTTTTTTCAAAAAGTCCTGATCCTGGAAAAAAAAGGGAAACTGCATCGGATACCTCTTGCCCAGTTCTATAACCCTGTTAAAACCCCATATTTTTCCGATTTTTTTTAAATGCACCAGGTCAATTTTTTGAAAAAGTCCTGCTCCTGGAAAAAAACGGGAAACGGCATCGGATACCTCTTGCCAAGTTCTATAACCCTGTTAAAACCCCATATTTTTCCGATTTTTTTTAAATACAGCAGGTCATTTTTCAGAAAAAGTCCTGATCCTGGAAAAAAACGGGAAACTGCATCGGATACCTCTTGCCCAGTTCTATAACCCTGTTAAAATCTCATATTTTTCCGATTTTTTTTAAATGCACCAGGTCAAAAAAAAAAAGTCCTGATCCTGGAAAAAAACGGGAAACGGCATCGGATACCTCTTGCCAAGTTCTATAACCCTGTTAAAACCCCATATTTTTCCGATTTTTTTTAAATGCACCAGGTCAAAAAAAAAAAAAAGTCCTGATCCTGGAAAAAAACGGGAAACGGCATCGGATACCTCTTGGCCAGTTCTATAACCCTGTTAAAATCTCATATTTTTCCGATTTTTTTTAAATGCACCAGGTCAAAAAAAAAAAAAAGTCCTGATCCTGGAAAAAAACGGGAAACGGCATCGGATACCTCTTGGCCAGTTCTATAACCCTGTTAAAATCTCATATTTTTCCGATTTTTTTTAAATGCACCAGGTCAAAAAAAAAAAAAAGTCCTGATCCTGGAAAAAAACGGGAAACGGCATCGGATACCTCTTGCCAAGTTCTATAACCCTGTTAAAACCCCATATTTTTCCGATTTTTTTTAAATGCACCAGCTTATATTTTTCAAAAAGTCCTGATCCTGGAAAAAAACGGGAAACGGCATCGGATACCTCTTGGCCAGTTCTATAACCCTGTTAAAACCCTATATTTTTCCGATTTTTTTTAAATGCACCAGGTCATTTATTTTAAAAAGTCCTGATCCTGGAAAAAAACGGGAAACGGCATCGGATACCTCTTGCCAAGTTCTATAACCCTGTTAAAACCCCATATTTTTCCGATTTTTTTTAAATGCACCAGGTCATTTTTTTAAAAAGTCCTGATCCTGGAAAAAAACGGGAAACTGCATCGGATACCTCTTGGCCAGTTCTATAACCCTGTTAAAACCCTATATTTTTCCGATTTTTTTTAAATGCACCAGGTCATTTATTTTAAAAAGTCCTGATCCTGGAAAAAAACGGGAAACTGCATCGGATACCTCTTGGCCAGTTCTATAACCCTGTTAAAACCCTATATTTTTCCGATTTTTTTTAAATGCACCAGGTCATTTATTTTAAAAAGTCCTGATCCTGGAAAAAAACGGGAAACTGCATCGGATACCTCTTGGCCAGTTCTATAACCCTGTTAAAACCCTATATTTTTCCGATTTTTTTTGAATGCACCAGCTAATATTTTTCAAAAAGTCCTGATCCTGGAAAAAAACGGGAAACTGCATCGGATACCTCTTGGCCAGTTCTATAACCCTGTTAAAACCCTATATTTTTCCGATTCTTTTTCAATACATCAGGTCATTTTTCAGAAAAAGTCCTGATCCTGGAAAAAAACGGGAAACTGCATCGGATACCTCTTGCCCAGTTCTATAACCCTGTTAAAACCCCATATTTTTCCGAATTTTTTTAAAGACACCACAAATTTTTTTTCAAAAAGTCCTGATCCTGGAAAAAAAAGGGAAACTGCATCGGATACCTCTTGCCCAGTTCTATAACCCTGTTAAAACCCCATATTTTTCCGATTTTTTTTAAATGCACCAGGTCAATTTTTTGAAAAAGTCCTGCTCCTGGAAAAAAACGGGAAACGGCATCGGATACCTCTTGCCAAGTTCTATAACCCTGTTAAAACCCCATATTTTTCCGATTTTTTTTAAATACAGCAGGTCATTTTTCAGAAAAAGTCCTGATCCTGGAAAAAAACGGGAAACTGCATCGGATACCTCTTGGCCAGTTCTATAACCCTGTTAAAATCTCATATTTTTCCGATTTTTTTTAAATGCACCAGGTCAAAAAAAAAAAAGTCCTGATCCTGGAAAAAAACGGGAAACGGCATCGGATACCTCTTGCAAGTTCTATAACCCTGTTAAAACCCCATATTTTTCCGATTTTTTTTAAATGCACCAGGTCAAAAAAAAAAAAAAGTCCTGATCCTGGAAAAAAACGGGAAACGGCATCGAATACCTCTTGTCAGTTCTATAACCCTGTTAAAATCTCATATTTTTCCGATTTTTTTTAAATGCACCAGGTCAAAAAAAAAAAAAGTCCTGATCCTGGAAAAAAACGGGAAACGGCATCGGATACCTCTTGGCCAGTTCTATAACCCTGTTAAAATCTCATATTTTTCCGATTTTTTTTAAATGCACCAGGTCAAAAAAAAAAAAAAGTCCTGATCCTGGAAAAAAACGGGAAACGGCATCGGATACCTCTTGTCAAGTTCTATAACCCTGTTAAAACCCCATATTTTTCCGATTTTTTTTAAATGCACCAGGTCAAAAAAAAAAAAAAGTCCTGATCCTGGAAAAAAACGGGAAACGGCATCGGATACCTCTTGCTGAGTTCTATAACCCTGTTAAAACCCCATATTTTTCCGATTTTTTTTAAATGCACCAGGTAATTTTATACGAATACCTCTTCGGTCATCATGTTTTCCTGATACAAACTTAAAATATATTGTAAATTCTTTGTACTGAAGTGTCTAACATCAACACGTAGCAACGTTTCAGTTTTAGAGAGAAAGATAATTTTGCAATTAACAAACAAATGCTAAAAATCTTGGACCAATCGTATGACGAATAAAATGCGGTCAAGTGTACTTTTCACAATAGGATAATTAATAATCTTTTTCAATTCAAAATTTTCAATTGACCAACTTTATTTTTTACCAGGAAAAAAAACATTTTAATATATATACCTATAAATATGAGAAAACAATAAAACTTAAACAATAACAATTATTTGAATAAAAATAACATAATATTGAACTTGTACGTAAATAAATTTTAAATTAAATAACATTAAAATACATAAATTATTCATAAGATTGAAAATTAGAAGGTTGATGTGGATGGAATATTTGAAGATGACCAAGTGTATTACTAGTTACAACCTTTGATTGACACCATCCACAAATAAAAAAACATGAATGAGTACGATATTTAATATTAACAAATGGACTTTTCATAATACGTTTATCACCATTTAAATAACGACTAACAATAATTTCTAATTGTAATTTTTGACAACGAGTATCAAGTATCATACAAGCAAATGTTAAAGTTTTAAATGTAATAGCTGTTTCAAATACATCAAGAAATATCAAATTCGGTGAATTTTCAATGATACTTATAATACCATCATCAGTAACATTATTACAATCAGCGCAATTTAAACTTTTAAGATTTTTAAATTGTTTAAGAAATGTATCATCAACATTAACATTTCCACGTAAATTAATTTCATTTAAATTATATAATTTATGTAATAACTGTAATTCATCACGTGTTATTGTATGACTACAAAAATTAATATTTAAATATTTTAAATTAAATAAATTATTAGTAATACTATCAATTGAATTTCTATTTAAATATTGTATATGACTCATATTCAAATATTCTAAATTAATTAAATTTGATAATATTAAATCTTGTTGTTGATATACCGAACGTTCTAATTTTAAATAAATAAGTGTTACTTTTTGTGATATAACTTGCATAACTTCTTTATCAATATACATATTTATTAATCCAAGATAACGAAGATTATTAAACTTCATTAATATCTATAAAAACATAAAATAAAATATAAATAAATTTATAATATATTAATTTAAAATGAACAATTTATTTATTTATAAAATTTTACCTGTGCAAATTGATTTTTAATATGCATTCTTTCAGAGTGTGAATGAAATGTTATACTTTCAATATTATTTGTAATACTTTCAAGTATTTTAGTATCATTAACATGAATATTATAAACATGTATTATTATTGAACGTAATTTATCTAATTTTGTAAATGCATTTACAAAATAAGCATCATGATTATATTTAACATGAATTTCAAGATGTTTTAAATTAAAACATTGTAAACTAATAATATAAAGAGCTCGTGAAGATATATATTTTCTTATAATTGTACTTTGTAAATAATGTCCACAGCGTAATAATAATTTAAGTCTTAATGATGGTTTTAATAATTGTCCAAATTGTTTGCTACATAATGCCAATGGATGTTCATTGTATATTTTAACTTCAGACCAACAAACTTGCATAACACTTTTCCATTTTTTTGATACTAAAAAATATAAAATAAAATAATTAATATAATAATAATAATAATATTAAAAAATTTATAAATAATATTAATTAATTTACCTTGTTCTGCTGTAAATTTTTCACTCCATGTAAGATATGAAAATATTTTTTTAAGAGAAAAATTATCAAGAGAATAAATATTTGTACATTTTTGTATAACAATTTCTTCTTCTACTTTTTCTACATGTTCTATTTTAATTTTTTTAAATTGTAGTGAATCAACTGTCATACTCATTTTTATTATTATTTTTTTTTCTTGATAAATAATAAATATTTATTTATATTTATTTTTTATATTTTATCAGTTTATACTTTATGTAAATGTAGACACAAATATCTACAAAATTATCTTTGAAAAAATATAGATATCTTGTTGGTGTTATTTAATCAATTGATAATTATAGAATTTAAATATAATTAAAAAATTATTACTGTTAAATTAATGATAAATTAATAATCATGTTAGATAATAATGACGAATCAAATGACATTGGAGCAATCAGTAAGTACAAACAGCCAAGTACATTGTGATTTGTGAGAGACTCAGAAAGACTTGTAGAGATTCAGAGAGAGACTTGAATTAAACTCAAACTTGATCAACAAAATTTTATAAAAGTGTGCAACAGTGTGAATTGACGGTTGAGTGTGACTGGATCAATTTATTTTTTATCAAAACAAACTTACAATAATGGCAGTATCAAAAATACCACAAGTCAAGTTTTGGAATGGAAAAACAATGCCAGCTCTTGGCTTAGGAACATATTTGGTATTTATTTACATTTATTTATTTATTTATTAATAATATTATATAGGTATATATTTTTTATCTCTAAAAATGTATGACATTTTTTTTTTTTTTCTCATTTGTTTTTTTTTTTTTTTTTCGAGACACTATTGCCAACTTAATAATCTTAAAAAAAAAAAAAAAAAATTGCAATGGCGCCAAAATTCAAATGACACTATTCGTACACAATGAAATATTTTAATTAAAAATTTTTTTTATTTTTTATTTTTTATTTTTGATATAGTCTACTGCTGGGGATGTTGAAAGAGCAGTTAAATATGCTATTAATATTGGATATCGTCACATTGATACAGCATTTTTTTATGGTAATGAAAAAGAAATTGGAAATGCTGTTAGAGAAAAAATTAATGATGGAACTGTTAAACGTGAAGATCTTTTCATAACAACAAAGGTATATAAATTAATAATAAATTAATATACATTTAAAATAAACATATATATATTTGCTTATATAAAATCAATTACAGTTGTGGAACAACACTCATGCAGCTGATAAAGTTGTACCAATGTGTAAAAAATCATTGAGTAATCTTGGACTTGATTATGTTGATTTATACTTGGTACATTGGCCTTTTGGTTTCAAGGTAAATTAAATTATTTTTATAAATACAATATTAATGATAATTATAATATTAATAATTAAAATTTTATTATGTATAGGAAGGTGAAGAACTTATGCCAAAGGATGGAGATAAATTTCTATATTCAGATATTGATTATATAGAAACATGGCAAGGTATGGAAGAATGTGTTAATCAAGGATTAGCAAAAAGTATTGGAATTAGTAATTTTAATTCTGAACAAATTACACGTTTATTAAATGTTGCTAAAATTAAACCTGTAAACAATCAGGTATACCTATATATTTATAAATTTAAAATAATACAATAATAAAAATATAAAATTAAATACAAAAATAAATTTTCTAGATTGAATGCAGTGTCAATTTGAATCAAAAAAAATTAATTGATTTTTGTAAAAGTCATGATATTACTGTAACTGGTTATGCACCACTTGGAAGACCTGGTAATCAAAGTGGTATACCAAATTCTTTGGACAATCCAATTGTATTAAATATTGCAAAAAAATATAATAAAACAACAGCACAAATTGCTTGTAGATATGTGGTAAATTAATAATTAATATTTTATATTAATTAATTTATTATATATTATTTATTTATAAATTATATTAATTATTATAGTATGAACAAGGAGCTGTACCAATTCCAAAATCTGTAACTGAATCACGTATCAAAGAAAACATGGAAATATTTGATTTTACATTGACATCTGATGAAATGTCATCTATTGAATCAATTGGTACTCGTGCAAGAACAGCTGGTTTTCCTTTGTAAGTATTTTTATTATTATTTAATAATAAAAAATTTAATATAAGTATATTTAAAATTAATTTATGATATTTTTTTCTATTATTTTAGAGTAAAAGATCACAAATATTATCCATTTGGTATTCCATTTTAAAAATAATTATTTGTTAATTTAATAAATAATATTGAAAATTAAATAAACAAATATAATTTTGAAAATTCAATAAACTTGTGTATTTTTTATTTTAAATATTAAACTGATAAATTTGACACGGTTAAATCAATAAATTTTAATTTTTAAATATAAATAAAATACTTATGACATTAACATTTTTAATTATTAATCGTTTTTTTTTTTTTTTTTTTTTTCGTTTTTGCAATCAATAAAACATTATTAGTATAAACACGACACGTTGCTTATAGCTTATATAAAATATTTTTTCACCTTGTAAATGAATAAATAAAATCGATAATTAAAACAATGAATATATAATTTATGTATTAAAAAATAAAATAAAATTAAAGAATTTAATAAATTAACAATTGTATATATTCCGGGTATTTTATGAATATTTTTTAATTTTTTTTCTCATTTATTCAATCAATGAATTTAATAAAACCCTTCAGACATTTGTGTAAACAACTCCGGATGGAAATTTTATACTCTTAAATTTTTTTTAAAATAAAAATTATAATACATTATGAGTGCACTTAAAAAAGAAATAAATACCAAGTGTATAGGGATGATGATAATAAAAAGGTAAAAAATTGAATCATTATTTTCAATTAAAAATAACTCACTATGACTAATAAATATTTAAAAAAATAAAAGAGTTGTTTTTTAAAACTAATTAATATTAAAAATTAAAAAAAAATTAAACTTGAAATCACAATAATAATAATTGTTTAATTTATTTTTATCAGATTATTTATATCCTGTATAGAAATAATAAATTGTAATATTTGTGATGGTCATTTGATAAATAATACTTTATACAAGAAAAAAAATGATAAAAGAAAGATAAAAATTTTTTTTTTAAATCATAACTTTGTAAATATAAACAATCAAAACAAAAAGATACTAAAGTTTCAAAATGATTATAATTATATTATTTTTTTAAATATAAAATCACATTATTAAATTGACAAAAAAAAATAAAAAACAAGTTATATAAACATTTGATTGTAATTGCTAATTCAATAGCAATGTAATACTTGAAAGAATATTCGAGAATTTTTAAGGTAAAATTATTTGCTAATAATATTTATAAAATAAATATAATATAATGTACAATTTATTCATGAAAAATTATCATTAATAAAATTATCAATAAATATATATGATAAACTCATGCTGTTTAATTAAAAACAAAATATAAGATTTTTTTTTTTTAAATATGATCATAATAATTTAACTGGAATATTATTAAATTGAATGAACATGAATATAAAGATGATGATGATGACGATGATGATGAAATTAACAAGAGGGATATATAGAAATTAAATGAATAGGTCCCTTCCGTTTGTACATGTATAATTTATATGGTAACATTCTGGAATGTTACAATCCCCTTGAAAAAAAAAACTCTGGTTTTGTCATCTAGACAATATAAAATTTTCCATGGAGACAATCATTTTGTCTTCCATTCCAGCTCAAACCAGAGTACAGGGAATTACATGGAATTACATATAACAAATTGCATATCATTTTTTTTTTTATTTAAATTTATTTATTTATTTATGTATGTGTATGTTATCATTTTATGTTGTTAATCAATTCTGAGAAAATATTTTTTATTTCACTCTTAAATACATAATAGACCAACATCTTGTCTCTTTTTATATATACAACAAATAAATTGACGCATGCGTATTTCTATGGTTTTTTATTGAAAAAAAAGAAAAAAAAATAAATAAATAAAGATGAGATGAGATGGGGGAATTGCTTATATAAATGAAAGCCCAGCTGAAAAATTGCAGAATCATTCAATATTTTGTTGAACAACAAGTCTATATATTTTCTTTGTATTTGTTTACAACTATTACATAACCTATTAATAATTATTAATAATGTCATTAAATGTACCAAATATTAAATTTTATAATGGAAGAGAAATTCCATCATTTGGACTTGGAACTTGGAATGTAAAATATTTTATTTTTGTTACAATTTTTTTATCAAATAATATGCCACATTGCATTTTATCAATTTCATTATAAATACAATTTAATTAATTTTTCAGTCGAAACCTGGTGAAGTAACTCAAGCTGTAAAAGATGCAATTGATATGGGATATCGTCATATTGATTGTGCTCATGTTTATGGTAATGAAAAAGAAATTGGTATTGCATTATCAGATAAAATAAAAGAAGGTGTTGTTAAACGTGAAGATTTATTTATAACAAGTAAATTGTGGAATACTTATCATAAAAAAGAACTTGTTGAACATGCCATTAAACAAACATTAAATAATCTTGGTCTTGATTATATAAATTTATATTTAATACATTGGCCAATGCCATATAAATCTGGTGATGATTTATTCCCAGTTAATGCTAATGGTAAACCAGATATTGTTGATATTGATTATTTAGAAACATGGCAAGGTATGGAGGGTGTTTTGGAAAAAGGTCTTACTAAAGATATTGGTGTTAGTAATTTTAATTCTGAACAAATTGAAAGATTAATTAAAAATTGTAAAGTCAAACCAGTTACAAATCAAGTTAGTATATTTTTTTCTTTTCAATTTAATCAATTTATTATTTTTAATTTAAATAATTAATATTTGATATTTTATTTAGATTGAAATTCATCCATATTTGACACAAAAAAAATTAACAGAATTTTGTAAATCAAAAGATATTGTCATCACTGCATATAGCCCACTTGGTTCACCAAACAGACCATGGGCAAAACCAGATGATCCAAAATTACTTGATGAACCAAGACTCGTTGATATCAGCAAAAAATATAACAAAACACCAGCACAAGTACTCATTCGTTATCAGGTATGTTAATTATAAAATAATAATTATTTATTTATTTAATTTTTTATTATTTTTATAAATCTAAATTAAATTTTATTATTTCAGTTGGATCAAGGACATGTTGTAATACCAAAATCTGTTACAAAATCAAGAATTCAACAAAATAGCCAAGTTTTTGATTTTAAATTATCCAAAGAAGATATTGAATACATTGACAGTTTTGATTGTGGTGGCAGAATATGTCCAATGTCTGAGTAAGAATTTTTTTATAATATTTATTTTAATAATTTACCAAAAACAAAAAAAAAAACATTTAGATAATTATTATAAAATTATTTTCAGTTGTAAACCAAGTCCATATTGGCCATTCCACATTCCATTTTAATAAGGATATCATCAATATTATTTAAAAAAAATTTCTACTATTAAAACAACAAATAAAAAACATCAAGAGAATAATTTAAAAAAAAATAAATAAATAATATTTATATTATCTGATTAAATAAAAAAAATGTTTGTCATATTTCATAATAAAATTTATATTATATCATAAATATAAAATTGTTTGTCTGTTTATTATTAGCCAAGTAATAATAATTTAAAAAATTGATAAGAATAAAGAAGGCCATCAGAATGATAATAAATTTTTAAAATGTAAACTTTCATTTCAAATCAATAGCTATACTTACGTGTCCTTAGCAATAGCTATACATACTAACTGTAAATTTGGTCAGTATACAATTGACAGTCGTTATAACTTGACAACTTTAAAAAAAAATAAATAAAATAATAATGAGTACAATAGAACAAGTAAAATTTAATAATGGAAATTATTATCCAATGCTTGGTTTAGGAACATGGAAAGTATGATAATTAAATATAATTTAATTTAATAAATTTATTTATTTATTTTTTTTATTTAAATTTAATTATATTGAATAAATTAATTAGTCTGCTCCAGGTGATGTTGGTGAAGCTGTTAAAAAAGCAATTGATTTAGGATATCGTCATATTGATTGTTCACCAATTTATGAAAATGAAAAAGAAATTGGTCAAGCAATTAAATCAAAAATTGATGATGAAACTGTTAAACGTGAAGATTTATTTATAACAAGTAAATTATGGAATACAAGTCATAAACCTGATAAAGTTGAAGCAGCATTAACAACAACATTAAATGATCTTTGTGTTGATTATTTGGATCTTTATTTAATACATTGGCCATTTGCTTTTGCTGAAGGTTTTACTGATGATGGAAATTTTATTGAGGATGATGATGATTATGTTGATACATGGAAAGCCATGGAAGATATGTTTGAAAAAGGATTAGTTAAAAATATTGGATTAAGTAATTTTAATTCAGAACAAATTGAAAGATTATTACAAAATTCAACAATAACACCAGTTGTTAATCAAGTTGAATGTCATCCATATTTAACACAAATTAAATTATCAGATTTTTGTAAATCAAAAGATATTGTTATTACTGCATATAGTCCACTTGGTTCACCAGATAGACCATGGGCAAAACCTGAAGATGCCCAATTGATTAATGATGAAAGATTAAGAGCAATTGCTGATAATTATGAAAAAACTCCAGCTCAAGTTGTACTTCGTTATCAGGTATATTTATATATTTAATCTCTTATTTTTTTTTATTTTTTTTTTTTTGTCATTTGTCATTATCTTGGTTCAAATGATAAATATGACACTTGTATTTAATTCTTGGAATTATTATCATCATCAGATTGATCGTGGACATATCGTTATACCAAAAACAGTATCTGAAAGTCGAATGATAGAAAATTTGGATATCATGAGTTTTAAATTAAGTCAAGATGATATTGAGCTTATAAATTCATTTGATTGTAATGGAAGAATTTGTGCTCTTGATATGTTTGTATTAAAATTATAATTATTTATTTTAATTTAAAAATAATAATTAAATTTTAATATTATTTATTTATTTATTTTTCTAGATGTAGCACATTCAAGTATTATCCTTTTAACATTGAATATTAAAATAATCACATGAAAAGTAAAATATATAAATGACTTTTAAACTTTTAAATGGTAAGAAATAATAAATTAAATATAAATATAAATTTTCATTTAATATTAAATAGTATATAATGAATTTTTTAAAGGTTTAATTATTGATCAGAAGAGTTAGCAGTTGTTGTTGTTGTTGTTGTTGTAGTTGTTGTTGATATATCACAGTCACAGCAATCACAAAATTCTTCACTACTTGTTTCATCATCAACATCACTTATAGTTGTATCTAAATTAAAACTCTCAGTACTATCACAGTGACATGTTTTTTTTGATATTGCACAAGTATTTTTTTTTAATGATTTAACTCTTGTAATTTTCTGTATTAAATTATAAATTTCACATTAATAAAAAATTATAAAATAATATAAATTTATTTTTTATAAAATTTAACTAACATGTTTATTTTTACGTTTTTGTAATTTTTTTTTATTTTTTATTTTTCGAGTTTTAGGACAAGAATCATCTTTTTTAATTAACATAAATTTATCAAATTGATTTTTAATATTATCTTCACGTATTTCAAGTGTATTTATACAATTTTTTAATCGTAATTCTTGTTCAACAGAACTTCTTAATTTACTTATACAATTAATAAGTTCTTCAGCAGTAGCTGAACTAAGATCTGGAAATCCTTTTGATTTTTTATCATGTGTTAACATTTTTTTTTCAATAATTTTAAGTTTTTCATCAAGTTCATTATTAATTGATTCTAATGATTCTAATTCAATTTCTGATTCTTCAAGTTGAATTTCAATATCAAGTATTTGTTTCTAAAATATTTTTTTTTTTATTTAATATATTAATTATTATATTATAGTTGTTATAATTTAATTAATAATAATTATGTAAAATTTAATCATACCCACATGTAAAACTTCAATTTCTTCATCAATTTTTTTTAATTCTAATTTTGTTTTTTCTAATAATTTATCTGTTGGAGTTGGATATGGATATGGTGCTAATTGATCAATAAAATTTTTTATTTTATCTAAAAATAATACTTTATCTTTATGTGGTAATGATGACCAATTTTTATATGCAATTATTGGTAATGCTTGTTCAAGTGTTGTTATTTTTTGACTTAAAATATAACGTCTTTCTAATAATTCACATTGACGTTTATTCATTTCGTTAAATGTTTCTTTTAAATCTGATTTTAAATAATCATTTTTATCATTTAATATATTATTAGAATATTTTTTTGCTTGACAGCAATTACTAATAACAGATTCACCCATTTTTTTTTTATTATTTTTTTGATATTTATTTATAACCTTATTGACTTATTAAATTTTGTATTTTTTTTTTTTTTTTCATCAAAAGTTTAACATTATCTACAATTTAATCGATCTTTACATCAAAATACATGGTTTGATTATTATTTATTTTTTTTTACTACTCATTAATATTGTTATTTATCACGAAAAATTTATCATTATATTTTTTTTCACAGAACAACTGAAATTGCAATCTCATCATTATGTCATAATTATATAAAAAAAAAAAAAAAAAAAAAAAAAAAAAAAAAAAAAAAAATGAATAATTAAGGTATGCCTTGAAAATCTTATTTATATTTTATTATTTAATTTGCAACAAGGAAATATATTTTGAAAAATATAATTCTATATTGGTTTTTAACTTCATTGTATTATTTAATTTTTTTTTCTTTTTGATAATAATTCATAATCTATTATTTGTTAACGTCATGACATGTTTGAGTTTGATTATAAAATTGATACAATATCAATAAGAATTTAGCAACTATCAAATTAAATTAAATAATTTTAAAATAAATAAATAATTTAAAAACAATAATTTTAATTTTTTTTTTTTTATTCAAAGAATAAAAAAAATTATTTATTTATAATAAGTGTTTTTTTATTTAAATTATTATTTATTCCAATAAATGAATTTTAATTTACTTGGAGTTTGGAATAAAATGAATCTGTTTTAATAATGATAGTGAGTTATACAGACATAATAATTATGATTTTATAAAAAAAAAAAGGGGGAACAATATATAAAAGATAAAGTGAAGGTGAGTGAGTAATTCACAGGAAAATTTTATGTAGTATCTACATGACCAGTGTATTGTAAAGTACATATTCAGTAGTTATCACATCATGGACTTTACAACATTAATATTATCAATTATAACAACAATTTTTTTATTAAAAATAATAAAATTATTTTATGATAATTATTTATGGTTTAAAAAAATTAATAAAATTCCATCACCTAAAACAAAAATACCACTAATTGGTTGGACATTTAAAGTTTTAAGTATAAAAAAAGAAGGTAACAATTGTTTATAAATTAATTTAAATTAATAAAATTTTTTAAATAAATATTAATAATTTATTGATAATTATATTTACAGAGCGTAATCAATGGTTTCATGATCTTTCACGTGAATTTAAAGATGGATTATTTTGTACATGGCTTGGAATGTATTCAGTTCATTTAAATAAACCACAACATGCAGAAATTATATTACGTCATACAAAACAAATTGATAAATCATTATTTTATAAATTTCTTGAACCATGGCTTGGTTTTGGTTTACTAAATTCAACAGGTTTAAATTATTTATTATAATTTTAAATTATTATTATTTGTATTATTTATATATTTTATTATTAAAAATGATTTATTACAGGTCAAAAATGGGCTCATGATAGAAAATTAATAACACCAGCATTTCATTTTGGTATTTTAGAAGAATTTTCTGAAATAATGGTAGAAAAAGCAGCAATATTAAATAATAAATTAGAAACTAAAGTTAAATTAAATGGTGATAATTATTTTGATGTATTTGATATGATTGGAAAATGTGCACTTGATATTATCTATGGTAAGTTTATAATATATAGAATATTAAAAATTATAATAAATATAAATTTTGTATATGATTAAAAATTGATAAAAATTGATAGTATAAATAAATTAATAATTATTTTAAATTATATCAAAGAGTTTAGTTTTATCTAAAAATTAAAATAAAAAAGTAGGTCAAGAAACTATTGTAACTCAGACTTATGTTGGTACAATGATAACTGTCTGTAAATTAATCTTGTTAGGGTGTCATATTAAAATTCATATTATCTGACATAATTTTATAATATATAAAACTGTTAGTTAATATTTTTTTCTTTTTTTTTTAAATAGAAACTGCTTTGGGAATGAATGTTCATGCACAAGATGACATTGAAAATGAATACATCAAAGCTGTTCATACGTAAGTACAAATAATTATTTAAATTGATATCTAAATAATTATTCTAATGGACTTTAATTTATTACAGAATATCAACAAACGTTATTGCTCGAGCAATGAGGATATGGTTAAAATCAGATTTTATATATTACAAAACAACAGAAGGCAAAGAATTTAAAAAAGCTGTTGAAATTACACATGATAAATGCAATACGGTATATTTATAAAAAAATATTATATAAACAAAAAGAAAAAAAAAAAAACATGTATTATTCTATAATAATATTTATTAATAAATTTATTAATTATCAGGTAATCAAACACAAACAACAAGAACGAAAATATAAACAAGATAATTTAACTCTTGATGTAACTGATGATATAGGTAAATTAAATATATTATTATTAATTTATGATTAAATATAAAATACAATAACTAAAAATAATAATATTTTTCTCATTTAATAATATACAAGGAAAAAAAAAAAGAAGAGCATTTTTAGATCTTTTAATTGAAGCTAGTGAAAATAATGAAAGACCATTGACAATGGATGAAATTCGTGAACAAGTCAATACATTTATGTTTGCGGTAATTAAAATTATTTTTACTTAAATAAAAATATAAATAATATATAAAAAAATTTATAATATATTTCAGGGACATGATACAACATCAGCATTAATTAGTTGGACACTTTTTTGTCTTGGAAATGATGAAGAAATTCAAAAAAATGTTCATAATGAAATTGATGATATTTTTGGTGATTCTGATGAATTAACAAATACTAAAGATTTAGCAGAATTAAAATATCTTGATAGAGTAATAAAAGAAACGCTTAGACTTTATCCAAGTGCACCATCAATAAGTAGAATGCTTACTGAAGATTTACAATTTGGTAATACTAATTATATTATAATATGATTTATTATTTATTTAATTTGAATTTTTTTAATTATATTTAGATAATGTTACTGTGCCTGCTGGTTGTAATTTAAATTTACATATTTATCAACTACATCAAGATCCAGATATATGGCCAAATCCAAAAAAATTTGATCCAGATAGATTTTTAGATTCAAACAAACGACATCCATATGCATACGTAATTAATTTTATATTTTATCAATTACAGTTTGTTTTTTTTTTTTATTATTGTATAAATAAATTTATATTAATTTTTTATTTATTTATTTTTTTTTTTTTTAAAGATACCATTTTCAGCTGGGCCCAGAAATTGTATTGGTCAAAAATATGCTCAACTTGAAGCAAAAATAGTATTAACAGAAATACTAAGAAAATGGAAAGTAACAAGTCGTGATAGCCATGAAAAAATGAAAAAATATACTGCTATTATTTTACGTCCTTATGATGGATTATATTTAAAATTTGAAAATAGAAAAACAAATAAAATTACTTAATTTAATTTAACTTTAATTTATTATTAAAATTTATTACTCAATTTAATTTTTTACCCAGAAAAAATGTTAAATTTAGTTAATATATGATTGACAAACTATGTGTATTATTTATTATTCATTTTTTTGTCTCATCATATCATACAAGCAACTTTGTAAAAATTATCAACAATGCATTGTTATAATAATAATTTAATAATAATAATAATAATAATTTAATATTGATTCAAGTTTTTACTGGTTTATAATGAAGTAAATAAAAAAATAATATCACAATTTATTCACGTGATAATATTACTCAATATAAATTATAGAATAAAATATGATTAAATGCATTTAAAATATATAAATTAAATGCAATGTTTTCAAAAAATATATATAGCCTTTGTACTAACTGAAAAATCAAAATAAAAGTTGACATTTTTCAAAAATAAAATGCGATTAGTATAATTTTGTATCATATGCTTTTCTTTTATCAATGAATAATTTTTCATTTTTTTTTTTTACATTGACTTTTAGATAAGTCTTTCTTATATGTACTCATCATTGTTGAGTAATTTAAGTATTCTTGATTTGTCAACAATATTTTCATCAAAAGGATTCAAAATTTTTTTGACCTTATTTATTCAAATATATAAATATATTGAACACAGAATATTTTTTTATGTTTTTTGGTAAAATTCTTGATGGTTTAAAAAAAACTTGACCCAAATTTTTTATATATTTTTGAAAATAAATGCAACATACCAAGATTGTTGAATAAAAAATAAATACAACAACAATCAATAGTAATAAAAAATTATTGTTTTATTTAAATAAAAATTTTTTGTTTTATAAATCATAAAGAAAAAAAAAATAAAGGAGATGGTAGTTTTCTGTGACACTGCACATAATATGATAAAAAAATTTTATAATTTACATATTGATTTAAATAATTAAATGAGAAGGGGAATAACTATAAGTAATTGTGAATAATTTTATATTATTTTAGTTTAAAGATTGACTACTATTTTCAATAATCATGGATTTAACTGTATTAATATTATTATCAATATTTTTAATATTAATTAGTATTAAAATTATTAAATATTGTATTGAATATATTATTTGGTATAAAAAAGTATCAAAAATACCAATGCCACGTACAAAATATCCAATTATTGGTTGGGCTTTAGAAGTTAGAAAAAAAAAAATTGAAGGTAATTTTAAAAAAATTATAAATTTAATAATTAATTTATATCTATTGTAATATATTATTTTTATTAACATTTCTTTTTTTTTTTTTTTTTTAAATTTTACAGAAATTGATAAATGGTTACATGAAGTATCAAAAGATTTTGAAGATGGTATATTTAGAACTTGGCTTGGTATAACATCAATTCATATTAATAAACAAGAATATGCTGAAATAATTCTTCGTGATACAAAACAAATAACAAAATCAAATCTTTATAAATATTTTGAACCATGGTTTGGATTTGGTCTTGTTAATTCAACAGGTAAAAAAAATTAATATTAATAAATAAATAATATAATAAATATTTTTATATATTAATAATTTTACAGGTCAAAAATGGGCTCATGATAGAAAATTAATAACACCATCATTTCATTTTAGTATATTGGAAGAATTTGCTGAAGTTATGGTAGAAAAAGCAGCAATATTAAATAAAATATTAGAAGATAAAATTAAAAAAGTTGGTAATGATTATTTTGATACATTTGAAATAATTGGTAAATGTGCACTTGATATTATTTACGGTTAGTATTTAATATAATTATATAATTATCATTTATAATATTATAATTAAAAAAAAAATAATTTAAATAAATAGAAACTGCTTTGGGAATGAATATTCATGCACAAGATGACATTGAAGGTGATTATATTCAAGCTGCTCGAACGTAATTAATATTTAATATAAATTATATTAATTTAAAAATTTAGAAATACAATAATAATATTTAATAAATGCAATATTTAATATTTTAGATTAACAGATAGTATAACTGCTAGAATATTTCGTCCATGGTTAAAATTTGATTTTATATATTATCGAACAGCAAGAGGTAAAAATTTTCAAAAAGCTGTTGATATTGCTCATGATAAATGCAATCGAGTAAGAAATAATAATAATAATAATAATAAATTAAATAATTAATTTTTAATCTTATTTTACTAATTGTATTATTATTATTATTTATTTTTTAAAAATTATAATACAGGTTATTGAGTACAAAAAAAAAGAAAGAGAACGTAAATCTAAAATAAATAATTCTGATTTACAAGAAATTGATGATATAAAAGGTTGGTATAACATAATTTTAATTATGTTTTAATTAAATAAATAAATAAATAATTAAATATTTTATATTTAAAAAGGAAAAAAAAAAAGAAGAGCATTTTTAGATCTTTTACTTGAGGCCAGTGAAAATAATGAAAGACCATTGACAATGGATGAAATTCGTGAACAAGTCAATACATTTATGTCTGCTGTAATTAAAAATATAAATATTAAATTAATAATTATTATTTATTATCAAATTAAAATTTTAAATGTATAATTAAATATTTTTTTAATTCAGGGACATGATACAACATCAGCATTAATAAATTGGTTTTTATTTTGTGTTGGTAATGATATGAATGTACAAAAAAAAATTCATGAAGAACTAGATGATGTATTTGGTGATACAAATTTATTAGTAACAACAAAAGATGTATCAAAAATGAAATATCTTGATAGAGTTATTAAAGAAGTACTTAGACTATATCCAAGTGTTACAAGAGTTGGAAGATATATTACTGAAGACATGCAATTTGGTAATATATATTAATATTTATATTTACTAAAATTTTTATTTTTTTTTAAATATTATTATTTTATAGGTAAATATACTGTTCCTGCTGGTTGTAATTTAACTCTTCATATTAATCAAATTCACATGGACCCTGACATATGGCCAAATCCAACTAAATTTGATCCAGATAGATTTTTACCAGAAAATTCAATCAATCGAAATCCATATGCTTATGTAATTTATTTATTTATATTTTTAAATATATAAACCTATATTTTTATAAAATTAAATTAAATTTAAATAAAATAATTTTATATAGATACCATTTTCTGCTGGACCAAGAAATTGTATTGGTCAAAAATATGCTCAACTTGAAGTTAAAATAGTACTTGCTGAAATATTGAGAAGATGGAAAGTAACAAGTCGTGATAGCCATGATATTCTTCAAACATATTCTGCCATAATATTTAGACCACTTGATGGATTATATATAAAATTTGAACCTAGAAAAAAATAAATAAATATATCATCAATCACTAAAATATAATTTTAAATTTAATTTTTCTATTTATAAATAATTCAATTTATATCTAAAAAGATTGTTAACTAAAAAAAATTAATTCTAACAATATTATTAACAAGATATACTTTTTACATGATCCACATAAATAAATTTATAATTATAAAATTTCAAGTGAACCATGAAATAGCCAATATTTAAAAAAAAAATAAATAAATAACATTGTTCACTTTGATAAATATAAACTTCAAAGGATTTCACACAATTCAAATTTATGTTAATCTACTGAATATTGATAGAATATATATTTTTTTATCAAAATAACTACCTAAATTTTATAATTAATATTAAATAAAATTATAAATACTACATTTCTATATTTATTTATTTTTTAATGTCAAAGTTTCATT
This sequence comes from Lysiphlebus fabarum, assembly GCA_011426435.1. Lineage (NCBI taxonomy): Eukaryota > Metazoa > Arthropoda > Insecta > Hymenoptera > Braconidae > Lysiphlebus > Lysiphlebus fabarum. The sequence goes on from WSYQ01001141.1 coordinate 45,017, forward strand.
ATATATTTTATTATCATCAACCTAGTTTGTTGTCACTCTAATTGTCACTCTGATATATATAATTTTTATTTTTAATTATATATTATCTATATTTTTATTTATAAATAATTATAATTTTATTAATATCACATTGCAAATATTTATCTGCATATATTCAAAATATTTTAAAATCACAACAATTAAAATTAAAAAAAAAATTAATTAATTAATCATTTATTGTCATTACATAAATACTCTTTAATTTAATAAACTATTTTAATACAAATTTACAAATTTAACTAGAAATATTTTAGTGACATTTGAGTATAATTAAAATCCATCAATTTAATATAAAAAATAATACTACATTTATTTTTTATTTAATATTATATATACCTACAACTATTTTCAATTAAATAAATTTAATAAAAATGACCTAAAAAAAAATTGAATAAAAAAAATAAAAGTAAATCTAATAATTGTAATGATAATTAGTTTTGAAAATGAATGAATAATAATGAATGAATATAAATGTATGTCGTATAAAAAGTGCATTACCCTTTTTTACAAGTTTTAAATAATAAAAAAAGGGGAAAAAAAAAAAAAAAAAACATGATAAATAACAGTAGCATAATAAAAAATAATCACATATGAAAATTGTAAATTAGTTGAACCGTGGGTACCTGTATATTATCAACATACAATACGTTCCTGATGTGAGTAATCAACAAGTTGTTCTTGTCCCGTATGAGTATTTACCTGAAGTAAAAAAAAAAAAAAAAAACAGAGAGGAGGATTTTGATAAGAGGGGACTTTACACATGGCTCATCTTGTGTATTAAACCTTTTTTTTTTTATTTTTACGTTGATAATATCAAATACATTCAAATAATTTTACGTTGTTGTGTGTTTGTAGAAAAAATAAATAAATAAATAAGAGAGAATGTCCAGGAGCGAGGCGAATAAACAAGTTATCATAAGAGAGAGACAAAGATAAATAGATGAAAAAAAAAAGCCTAGTTAAAGTGACCAGGAAAATAGAAAAAAAAAAAAAAATAGTAAAGCAACACATACAAAAGTCATGATGTGATGGCGGTTAGAGGGGTTTATTATGTTAGGGGAATGAGGAGAAATATACCTATACATCTTTCTTTCTCTGTCAATAATGCGCACGTATATGTGAATGTATAGTTGTATAGAGAGAGAGTTGAGAACCCTATATGATACGGGGGTACACAACGAATAACAAGATCAAAGTGGGGGTACGCGCGTCTCTACAAATTTTTTTTCAACGTTCTAACAACCACGGGCTTCAGTTGAGTGAGCGCGTCTCTGTTTAAGTGTTGTATTATTATTATTATTATTTATTTAAAAAAAAAAAAAAATAATAAATCTAAATTCTCACTCATTTTCTTAAGATTTTTGTCATTTTTTTTTTATTATTCATCTTATTTGTGTTGATAATATTAAATTATATAATTTTTTTATATTTAAATATGATTAATAAATTTATTATTGTTTATAAATATAATAGTGAAAAAAAAAAATTAAAATAACAGGTGTTTTATTTGATTATAAATATTATAAAAAAAAAAAAAAGAAACATGTTGACAATGAGGGATGAAAATAATTTTGTATTATTAAACAATATTAAAATGTGTTACACGTGTATAAATTATTTATCGTGAGCACACTTTTAAATTATTTATTATTATTATTATTATTTTGCTAGTTTTTATAATCATCGACCGTAAATACTAGTTTTTATCATAATTTTTTTTTTTTTTTTTTTCTATCAAGTGCTTGTATGTGTGGTGATTTAGTGGGATTAACAAGTTGTTTCATTTTTTTTTCTGTTGAAATATATATACAAATAAAAAATAGTTAAACTTTGTGAATATTTGATAAAACAATTAGACAAAATTCTATAAAAAATAATAATGGAAGTTGTAAAATATTGGGACCGCTGGGCGAGGCTTGTAGGGACCATTGCATTGTTCGTTATAGTCATTGGAAGTCTTGGTAAGTTTTTTTTGAGAAAAGTATATAAAGGCCCATTTTTCAGAGTATATAAGTATCTTCAAGCTCGGTTATATGTATAAAATGAAAAAAAAAAAAAAAAAATTTCACTCGGCAATCGAGTTCTTTGGATGGGAGTATTTTTTATTTTATTAAGGTGTGCTCATATATTGGGCCCTATACTATACTATACTATAAAAAAAATTATAGTATAAAGTTGTGCGCATGCGTACGGGGCCTTATATTACAAAGCCACCACCACCACTACACACTCAACATGGGGACTTGAAAAAAAATTCTCAACAACCGGCGTTGCTTGTCAAATTCTTTCGTTTTTTTCTCATTTTTTTTTCTTTTTAAATCTTTTTTTTTTATATATCTTATATATAAGTATATTATTTTTTTTTTCTTGAGTGTTGTGTCCCCCTTGTATGTTCATACAAAAGAACATTTTATTTTGACAAATATATTTTTAAAAATTTTAAATAATATATCAAAAAAAATACCTTGCCAATGAATATATATGTGTGTGTGATTTTATTTATTTAAAAAAAAAAAAAAATAAGAAACAAAGAGGATGTTTGAATTACGATTATCATATTTTTTATATTTAAAACCAACATAAAATAAAAAAATTTATCTTAAATATATTGAATGTTTATATACAATGTTAGATATGAATAACCAATATTCACAAAAAAAACTTGATATACATTTATGAACAATGTAGATAATATAATTGTTTATCATTTGGGGTTGAAAATTTAAATTTATGCTTACTCCAAAAATTGCCTGAGATATTAAATGATATAATTCAATAATGATTTGAATTTATCAAAATATTTTTTATATAATTCAATATACTTTTATCAAATTATTTAGATATATCTATATATTTAAAAAAATATTAAAAAGTTAAGTGTTCAAATGCAACCATACAACAGAGCATGACTAATCGTCTGATAACTGAACAGGATTCCATGTGATTTTTGTGTGTATTTTAACCACACCTCACCTGAATATATTTTTTATTTATTTTTATTATTTATATATTATATTTATATAATATATTTTAACATGCAAGCAATTTCCTTTGTCCTCAATATATCCTTTCATTTAAAACTCTTTTACTTGTTTAAATTGTTCAACAAATTTTACCAAAATTTTTTTGTTGTTATTATTGAATTTATAAATTTTAAAAGTATTAAATTTATTTAATTATTCATGATTATTTTGCAATTTTAATAAATATAAAATAAACTGTTAGTTTGTTTTACAACTTTAAGGTATATATTTATATTTATAGTCTTTCAGAGTTTATAATGGGGGCAAAGAACTGACGGTTGAAGAAATACAACGATTGGGTCCGTGTATGTTTGTATCATACTGTAGTTTTGTATACATATATACAAAGAGACATGATAGCGTGGCTTTGCAATATCCCAACTCTCTCAAGTCCCTCAATATATTCTTGTCGTCATCATCATCATCTTCATATTATTATTATTAATCTTTGTGAAATCATCATCGTCATCGTGAAATTTTTAATAATAATAAATTTATGTCATATTTAACTGGAAAATTTTAAAAGGTTCATTCGCAATTTTACACTCGACAGCATCAACATTCATTATTTTTTACTTGTTTTTTTCTTTTTCTTTAAATTATCATTTTTCCTTAGCTACATCCTTTTCCTTAGCTACCTCTTTTTTCATCTTTATTCTATTCATTTATTATTATTATTTTTAAGCTTATTTTTATCTCTATTATGACATAAAGTTACTATTTGCAAATTTTTAATATTTAAATATCTATAATATATTTTTTTTTAACAATTGATGTGGTACTATAAACATGGTTTCAATTTCTAATCGAAATTCGAGTCATTTCCTGTTTTAAAAAAATCATTTATTGTTTATTATTTTTTTTTTTTCTTCTATTAATTAATAATTTATATTTGATTCATCAGTTGTACTTGAGGTTTGATTCACTCGATATATTAACTGGAATTTATTATCAAGTTATGATTCATAAAATGTATCTTCACTTCATATATATATAAGAAGTATACTTATGTTATTTCAATTACACAATTTTACGTTTTATAAAAGAGGGAGAGACATCACTTGGTACTTGATTTGACATGGTTAATAACCATATGATGATTATGATGATGATGAAAATTGTATTGAATTATTTGAAATAATTTTATTGTATTATCATAATTATTGATACCTTTTAATAATGTTTTGTATATAATTTAAAGACAAAGTGTAAATGAATTGTAAATTAAATAAAAGTTTATGTTACGGCCCTGCTATCAAGCATAAAGTGTGGTGTAACTGGAATACAACCTGGTGAATTTTTTTAGCAACGTTGCCGGTATATTTTATTCTTACTTTTATACTTGATACTCTAGGTAATTTTTTTTTTCCTTAGCTACTTGGCCAATGTCATACTCCCCCATTTAACTTAACTATTTATTTTTTTTTTTACATATATATAAGTATAATTTATTTAATTTTTTTTTCTTATTATATCTTGCTAAGTGTAGTAGTAGTAAGACTCTTTACTCTTACCTTTCAAAAAATAATAGCGTGAGAATTTTTATTCTACTCAGGACATTGGATAAGATTATTATATGAATATTCCAAAGTGATACGAGACAAGAAGCCACATAAATTAAATCTCATCGAAAAAAAAAAAAATAAATAATACAAAAAAATTTAATAGATACTTGAAAATAATAATAATTTTTTATCTATTTTTGATATGTTTTTTTTTTTGGTTGTTGTTAACAAAATAAATATAAAAAAATATCATGCAAACTAAACACGTCTCAATTGTGATCCATCATACACATATTTTTTTAAATATATGTAAATTTTTTTTGTGTATTCTTACAATCGATATAACAAGTAAAAATTGCAATAAAAAAAAATACTATCAAAAGTTACTATCAAATAAAAATAAAAAATAAATTATTCTATTTTATATTATTGACAGTTATTTGAAATATAAAAAATATATTTATGATTTGTTTTTCTGTTATATTCTTTAAATAATATTATCACTATATTTAGTTTATTAATAAAAATAAAAAATTATATATTATTCAATTGATAAATTATTTTTTATTACATCACACATGTTTTTATTTATTAAAATTAATTAAATTATATATCTAAATCAGAATAGTCATATATATAGTGTGTGAATGAGATCAAATGTAACATAAATTTTACTATTGAAATAATATCATATAAAATTATAAATTAATATAGAAATTATTGTAGGAGAAATGGTGGTTAATATACAATGTAATAAATTTTTGAATTTAAAAAAAAAATATATAAAAGTAGACTGACTTGTCGTTATCATCTTCATCATTATCAATGATTTTTCTTTATACTAATATTTTCCCCAACACTTTATATACAATTAAAATTATAAAATAATTTATATATATTTTTATCATTTTAATTTTTTTTTTTTCAATTTTATCTATTATTTATTTAACATATGTCAATTTTTTTTTATTTTTTGATAAATATATGAATGAATGAATGAATGAGTTGCATTGTATATTTAATATATATTTTTTCATCATCATATTTAAGTTTGGCTGACTCAGGTATATATTGAAAGTTTATAAGCTATATATAAGATAAAAATTTATTCTTATTGTAACAAATCTTATATGTGCATGACGTCATTTAACATTCTTTTAAAACGAGTCAGCTTATATATACTAAGAATCTCACGTGTGTTTGACTTGATTATTATTATCATCATGATATATATTTTTTATCATCATTTTTATTTTTTTATTTTTCATATATAAGTAAGTACATTTTGACCTCGAAAATAAAACTGTATAAATAATAAAAAAAATTATGATTCATATTATTATTTATATATTTTTTTAAATTTTTTTATAAATAATTATTATCAAAATATACTTACATATATTAATTAATAATTATTATATTTCTATTTTATCATGAAAAATATTGATAACATTTTAAATATATAAAACAGAGGGGAATTTTTTATTTTGTTTTATTTGTCTTTTTTATATTTGATATATATTTAATTGTATTAAGTAATGAATTAAGTTTAAAGCAAAAAAATTGTGATTGTAGAATGAAGAGTGTACATGAGGGAATAAAATTCGCTCAAGCTAAATCAGTTTCAATTTATTTATCTTATTCTCTTGTTGTTTGTCTGGTCTTTTTGAGGATCTCTCACTCAGCTGTCCAGAATTACAGTTTAAACATTATACTAGACTTTTTCACTTAAATTTATATAAATATATATATAAACTGAGTCATTAAATTTTTACCCTATTTTTATTTAAACATTAAAACTTTTAACCCCTATTGTTAAACAATTAAATAATAAAAAAGTATAATTTCAACAAAAAATAAAGTTTTTGCAAAAATTTCTATAGTTGTTTTATTTATTTGTAAATTTAAATAAATAAATAATTAATATTTTTTTTTATTTATATTTAAAAATATAATAAATTAAAAAAAAAAAAAAAAAACATTTTCAACAAAACATTGCCCAAGAGAAATGTGATTTTTTGTACTGGGCATCCGTGGAAATGCCCCCGAGAAAATTCTTTGGCCTTTAATCGAATTTCTGTAATCCAATTGTCGTGACATAGTATATGATATATACATTCAAACATATAGAATTTTTATTTTTCTATTTATAAAAAAAAAAATAAATTCTGCAGGTTTTATTTAGTCAAAAACTATACACTCATTGTTATTGAATTTTTATATATTTTTTTAATTAATTTATTCTATTTGACAGGATGCAAAAAATTATTAATAAATTTATTTTTTATTTCTTTGTAAATTTATTATACATAATAATAATAATTATTATTTATTGTTTGTCATTGTATTTTATAAATAAATACAATAGAAAATTGAAAAAAAAGTAACTATAAAATCAAATTGTGATTGACTGGTTTAATAGAGTTTTTTTTTTTTTTTTTTTTTTTGATAATTCTTTTCCCTATTTATTTATTACTTTTCCCACAATAATTTCAAGATATGCTTTGTTAACATGTTTAAATACACAAGAGAAAAAGAAAATGATTTTGGTCCCTTTGATGTATATGCCGCAAAAGTACTCTCAGCTTCCCCAATTTTATTAATATGACTCATCGATTTAATGTTTTGCTTCACAAGTTCCCCATATATATTTTTGATCATACATACATTACATTAAGTAAATATATAAATATAAAAGTTGTGGGTTTGGCTGCTGTGAATAAATATATACAACACTCACGTGTTTGTCATATTGCCTCGTGCGTAATTCTGACAGTAGCATGGACCAATTTTGTATTTGAAAAAATAAAATAAAATAAAATGAAGGGAGAGATTTTCGAAGATTACATGCCAAGGTACATGAAAAATAATCAAGGGGGTTAACACTACAATATTATATATATATATATATTTTCAAATGAATTTTGTATTGAGTTGTGCAATTGGGGGAGAAAATTTCAATGCTTTTTTTTTTATCAATAAGGGGGCTAGTATAAGGACTATGATAGAGAAAATAGGGTGAACAATAACATATTGAACTTAATAACAACGATCAGCATTATGTACAATAAAGCTTTTGTATCGTGTTAACTTTATTGATCGACGATTTTAGATATGGCTTGAATGCTTAATTTTATCAATTTTTTTAAAAAACACATTTGCTGTGTAAATAGATAATCACAAACACACAGTAAAAACATATTTAATTTTTTTTGTTTTTAATTTTATATTTTATAAATTATATATTATCAATTTATTAAAGTAAATATATGTTATTGAATAAATTTTTGATAAGAGAATTTACCATTTTAATATAAAAAAAATGTAACAAATTATATCAAAAAAATTTTTAATATTCACTTTGTAAATATGTGGTATATATATTTTTAAAAAATTAATAATATATTTATCATATAACTGATAACAATATCATGCACCTGTCATGTATTATTATAAAATAAAATTAACGATAAAATTTATAAATAAAAATTTGTGGTTAATTATTTTTAAACTATATTAAAATTTTTTTTTTTTTTGTTATTTTTTAAAAATAATATCCAGTGGGTATTAAAAAATTTGACAGTTATAATTTTCCATTGTACAAATAAAATATTTTAACCCAATTTGAAATAAAATATTAATTAATAAATAAAATAACAATTTCATTGCACACAAATATATATATATATATATATACATATAGAATAATAATAACACGTTATGCATTATATGTACAATTTTGAGGTATTCAAATGTATTATAACAATGCCAACTTGAATAGGTATACATATATCTATATGATAGAGAGTCTATATGAAATACATGTATATAAATTGACGTTCGATATCGCGTTGAACAGGGTGCAATCCTTTGCATCCGGCAATTGAAGCGTTCGATAATAATTTACGTAATGAGAATGTCGATGTATATACATGTATGTATATATATTTAATGTTGGAAAATTGGCATGCAACCCCCGTGGTGAATGGCCCACATTGACGAATATTCCCTGAGTGTACAACTGACTGTATAGACCACATCTGCATTAATTCTAAACTTACTGTATGTATTTTGGTCTGTATAACATATATATATAATATTTATGCTTATTTAAGAAGAAAATACATATTACACAGTATTTTACATATCATCATTATAGACTAATTTTCTTTCTCTCTGTTTTACACATTTAATCATCATCATCTTGATATACATCAAGTTTTTATATGATAGTTGATAAAAGTTGACAAGTTTGTTGAAAATTTATATACTTTTTTTTTAGTCAAGGTCGATTTAAGAAGAGGTGATTTTTTTTTATAGAGCTTGTTACATCCGGTGGAAGTTTATGTTGTTTAAAAGAGGAAGTTGTCAAGTATATATAGAAAATAATAATTGAAGGTAGAGAGAAAATATATTATAGCTAAGGTGAATATACTATCACGCGATTTTGAAAATATATAATGGAGGATATATTAAAACTATCGGTGCCAGTTTACTAAACTTGCTTATTTATTATTTTTATTTAACATATTTAAAGTTTTAAAGGAAAAAAAATAAATAAATATATATCACTACTATTATATTACTCATGTGTCATATTCACTGATGTCATTAAAAAGTATGAATCAATTTTAACTTTAAAATTTATTTTTTTCGAAATACAAAAAATTATTATTATACAATATGATTTGATAAAAATATATTATATTAGACATGTTTTACTCAATATGTATATCGATCATATGTCGTTTGTTTTTACATGCAAACATCCATGAATTTATTCACGCAACAGCCTTGACCAACATCAACAATCTAGGTGTTATAATTTTCTTCAATTATGATTAATTAAGTCGATCAAGATATACAGTCAAATAGTTTGTCTGTATATAATTTTGACAAAGAATTTAAAAAGAAACAAAAAATATTATTATTATTATTATTATTATAATTTTTGGTAATTTGATTTACCAAAATATATATATATATAGATTGAGAAATGATGATGAAAAATAAATGACAGATGAGATAGAAGCTCATCTATTATTACTCACAATCTCGTGGTTTATATATATTGTTTTTTTTTTTTTTTAGTTATCCCTCTTTTTTTCTACAACCCCTATAACTAAAACCCAACCCTTTTTTACCCTGTTATTTAAACATTACTTTTTGACACACTACCCCATTGTTGTTGTTGCTGCTTGCAATACAATTACCCTTTTTTTTTATATATATATTTTTTTTACAATTTTATTATTATTTGATAATATTTAAAATAAAATTATAAACTATTTTTTATTGTTATTAAACTAATAATAACATATTTGATTAATTGTAATTTATATAAATGGAAAATTAATTTTGATTAATTATTTTATTATTTTGTTACAGGTGATGCAACTAAAATACGTCATTCAAAACGTTCTGAACCACGACAAGAAAATTTATATAATGATAAATCAGTGGTGAGTAAATTAAATATATTAAATATATTTATTTTTTATAAATAAAAAAATGTATTATTCAATTACATTATATATGTAAATGGGTTGTCTATGTAGGCACTTATTGAATTTACTGTAGTTTAAATATTTATTTATACAGTCAAATTGTATATAAGTTATAAAAAAAAAACAGACTTTTAGTAAAACTCTCATATCTAGTTTCAATTTTAAAATGTACATTTTATAAGATCAATTATATATTTTGAAAGATTTTTCATGTTATTTTGTTTATTATGTATTTAATTAATTTTTTTTGGTTTTTTTCTAGGCAAAAAATGATGGTCACAATCACAAGCCAGTTTTTAAAGATTGTGCTAATTATCATCCATCTATGAAAGAAGAAGAACGACCTGGGTATCCAGTTATACAAGTTAAAGCATTTGATCCAGATCCAATAAATCAAGGAGGTCAGTTTAACAAAAACAGTACATGTTTTTTTTTTTTTATTTCACGATATATAAATATAATGATAAAATTTTTTTGTTGTGATAAATTTTTCAGGAAATATAACATACAGTTTGGAAAAAGAACCATTGGAAAGACTTAAATTTGAAATTGATCCTAGTACTGGATTAATTAAAACAACACAATTTTTTGATAGAGATGAACCATATCGTGAAAAAGAAGCTTGGCTAACAGTCATTGCAACTGACAATGGATTTTTTCGTTTAACTGATGTATGCTCTTTTAAAGTTACAATTGAGGACATTAATGATAATGCTCCAGTTTTTGACAGAGTGGTAAGAATCTTATCTTTTATTTATTATTTATACTTTGATTACTTTGTTGATATTATTATTAACGATAATGGTAATTTTTTTTTTTTTTTTTGCGAAAAAAATAAAAAATAAAAAAACATTTTAAAGATAAAATATATTTTTTTAAACTTTGCTTTACATTAAATATTTTTAAAAATCAGGTCTCACGTGGAAATTCGGCCCACAAGGTTGGTTTGTGGTGTATAATCGGTGTTTATCGTTTTTTTTTTTTTTTAAATAAATAAATAAATAAATTATTGTCATGTGATGCATGAAAAATATTTAAATGTAAAATTAATTAATACTTGGATAAATATTTTTTTTTTTTTTGATGAAATAATATTTTTTGTTTTTTTTTTTTTGTTAATTTTTTTAGTCTTACGATGAATCAGTACCAAAAGATTTACCAGTTGGTAGAAGAGTTATGACACTTTCAGCAACAGATATTGATGATGGTAATAAAGCTGTTGTTAGATTTAATATATCATCAATAAGACCAGATGAAAATGATTATTTTAAAGTAAATCCAGAAACTGGTATAATAACATTAAATAAAAAAATAGATAAAGAAGAAGGTTATATATTTAAATTAACAGCAAGAGCAACTGATCAAGGTATTGAACAAAAATCAGAAGAAATTGGTCTTAAAATTGAAATTGTTGAATCAAATAAAAAATCACCATCATTTATACTTATTGAACCAAATACAACAATAAATATTGAAGAAAATTCACATGATTTTGATAATAATTTAGTAACATTACAAGCACAATCAAATATTGATGATAAACCACGTGTATTATTTTCATTAATAAATGGTGGTACTGAACCAATGAATAAACATGGTACATTTAAATTAAATTCATATGGTAATACAGCACATATTAGATTAGCACAAACACTTGATTATGGTAAAACAACAGAATATACATTATTAGTACGTGTTATGAATGATCATAATTTAGGTGTTGAAACAAAAATACATATAAATGTATTAGATGTTAATGATCATTCACCAGTATTTAATGATATTAAAGTTGGTGGTGTATTAGAAAATGAACCAGAAGGTACATTTGTTATGCAAGTACGTGCTAGTGATGCTGATGGTACTGAAGAACATAATCAAATAACATATAAACTTGGTAATTATAATGATTTATTTAAAATTGATGAAAAAACTGGTAATATAACAACATTAAAAATATTTGATCGTGAAAAAGAAGGTATTTATGATTTAAAAGTAATTGCAACTGATAGTTCACCAAGTGCAAATTCAAAAACAGGTGAACATAATTATTTAGAAAGTACATTTAGAATTGAAATTGGTGATAAAAATGATAATCCACCACATTTTAATGAATCAGTATATACAGCACCTTCTGTTGGTGAAAATTCAAATAAACATAAAATTGTTGTTGAAGTACATGCTATGGATGAAGATATTGCTAGTCCAGTAACATATAGTATTATATCTGGTAATACTGCTGATACATTTTATATTGAAGCTGAAACTGGTAGAATACGTGTTAATAATCCACCAGATTATGAAAAATATCCATCATATAATTTAACAGTACGTGCATCTGATGGTAATGCTGATGATACAGCAACAGTTAGAATATTTATTGAAAATATAAATGATAATCCACCAGAATTTGAAGATTTTGATAAAAATCCAATAATTGATGAAGAATATTTATTTGATGGTTGTTTAACAACAGTTAAAGCATATGATCCAGATGTTACTGATCGTAATGCTGATCAACATATTGTTTATTCAATTAAAGATATTGATCAACAACCATTAATATCAATTGATCAATATGGTTGTATGAAATTAAAAAAACCACTTGATAGAGATTTACCAAATGGACGTCAAACATGGGTTATTAATGTTAAAGCACGTGATGAAGATGGTGGTCCAAATTCAATACAAAATCTTGTTGAAGTACATATTACATTAAATGATATTAATGATAATGCACCATTTTTAGATATGAAAGAACAAGTTATATGGCGTGAAAATAAAGAACCTGGTAAAATAACAAAATTACAAGCACGTGATTATGATTCAGATAAAAATGGACCACCATTTAAATATGATATTGATATTAATAATGATAATATTGATATTAATAATAAATTTAAAATATCAGATGGTTATCTTTATGCTAAAGTTAAATTTGATCGTGAAGAAAAAAAATATTATAATATACCAATAACAATAAGTGATAATGGTATACCAACAATGACTGGTACATCAACATTAATTGTTATTATTGGTGATGAAAATGATAATCCAATGAATGAAGGTTCAAGTTCAATATTTGTATATAATTATAAAGGTGAAACACCAAATTCTGATATTGGACGTGTTTATGTTGATGATAAAGATGATTGGGATTTATCTGATAAATATTTTACATGGTATAATAATGATGTATATCCAAATTTTGAACTTAATTCAAATAATGGTATGATAACAATGTTATCTGGTATTAAAAGTGGTAATTATTTTCTTCATTTTACTGTTACTGAACAAAGTTTATTAATTGAAAGTCATACTGTTGATGCATATGTTAATGTTACTATTAAAGATATACCAGAAGAAGCTGTTATTAAATCTGGTTCAATACGTTTATCAAATATAACACAAGAAGAATTTATAATACCAGATATTAATACACAAATTAGTTTAAAAGATCGTTTTCAATATAAATTTGCTGAAATACTTAATATTAGTATTGAAAATGTTGATGTATTTACAGTATTACATTCACCACATAATAATTCACCACATAATAATTTATTAGATGTTAGATTTTCAGCACATGCTAGTCCATATTGGCCATCAGAAAAATTAAATACAATATTAACTGAAAATTATGATAAATTAAGTGATGAATTAAATGTTAATATTATATTAATTAATATTGATGAATGTTTATATGAAAAATTACATTGTAATGGTTCATGTTTTAATGAATTAAATATAAGTACAATACCATATACTGTATTTACAAATACAAGTTCATTTGTTGGTGTACGTGCTATTGTTAATCCATTATGTACATGTCATATTGCTGAACCATTAGTATGTTTAAATGGTGGTACACCATTAAAAGATCATTGTGAATGTCCAGCAAATTTTGATGGACCACATTGTGAATTACTTGGTATTGGTTTTTATGGTAATGGTTGGTCAATAATGCCATCACCTGGACAAGTTTGTGAAGAATCACATATTGGTTTAGAAGTAACAACAACTACATCATTAAAAAATGGTTTAATATTTTATTATGGACCAATGTATTATAATTCATATCTTAAAAATATACAAGATTTTATATCATTAGAAATACAAAATGGTTTAGCAGTATTATATGTTGATTATGGTACTGGTACTGTTAGACTTGAACATAATGAAACAATTATAAATGATGGTAAAAATCATAAAATTGATATATTTTGGACAAAAACAAGTATTGAATTAAAAGTTGATAATTGTGGTACATCAATATGTATGAGATTAACAGCACCATTAGGAACAAATGAATATTTAAATGTTAATAATCCATTACAAATTGGTGGTAGTTTAACAAATTTTCAACAATTAAAACAATATTATTCATGGAATTATGTACCAACACAAAAAGGTTTTTCTGGTTGTATTAAAAATATGACTATTAATGGTAATACATTAAATCTTGGTATGCCATCATATTATCATAATACTAAACCAGGTTGTTCAATTGAAATAACAGCTGCTGTTGGTTTTACATTAAAAACAACATTTTGGGTTCCAATATTTTTATGTATTGCAATATTTATTATTATAATATTTGTTGTTGTTATTAGAAGAAAAAATAATGATGAATTATATAAAGATATGGATGATATTAGAGAAAATATTATAACATATGAAGATGAAGGTGGTGGTGAAGTTGATACTGCTTATGATTTAAATGTATTTAGACGTATTTATGATGATCCACCAATTGATTCTAAAATTGCACCATCAATACTTCAAGGAAGAGGTAAATATATATTTATTTTTTATTTTATTTTATTTTGTGTTATTACTGATTAGTAATTATTAGTCATACATACTGAAATTACTCATTTAATTTACATTTTATATGTATGAATAATTTATTATTTATTTTTAGCTGCTGACGAAGTACCAGATATTTGTGGTTTTCTTGATGGTAAAAAAGAGAGCTGTGACAAGGATCCTGACATAAATCCATATGATGACGTCAGGCATTATGCATATGAAGGTGAAGGAAATTCAGATGGTTCTTTGTCATCACTTGCATCATGTAAGTTTTTTTTTATTTTTTATTTTTTTACATTATTTAAATTTAAATATCATATTTAATCAAATTAATTTATTAATTTCATGGGTTTTTTTTTGTTAAATAGGCACTGATGATGGAGATCTTAAATTTAATTATCTATCAAATTTCGGTCCGAGATTTAGAAAATTAGCTGATATGTATGGAGAAGAGCCAAGTGATGAAGAAAGCGATGGTGTTGAAGAACGTGAAAGTGAAAGTTGGTGTTAATGTTAATATTAATATATGAGTGTGTCTAAACCATACAATTTTTTTTTTTTTTTCTTTATTTCTTTCTACAATGAGTAGAATTTATTTAACAATTAATTAAACAATCAAACTTTATTAATAATAATACTACCAGTGTAATGTACTTAAATGAACAAAGCAAGTTCCAAAAGCCACTTGGCTATAATATTTGGTAAAAAAAAAAAACAAAAAAAACAAAATAATAATAATAATAATAAAAGGGAGTGTTGATTGTGTTTTTGATGTTAATCGATTACCTTTCGTAACGCCAAAGAACAATATTAACAAGAAAAAAAAACAGAGTTAGAAGAAAAAAAAATAAAAGACAAAATGAAAATAATAATTAAATAAATAAAATAACAATCGTGATATGGTTATTAGAATATTGAGAAAATGACACGGATTAAATATAATATTGATTCCAAGATAAATAAATATATAGGATATATATCTTTATATATATTTTTATTATTTTTTTTTTTATTTTGTGTATATGAGTTAAATAATTAATCAATGACATATCATATTTAAAAACATTTTTATAATTAAAATCAATTTTCAAATTAATTTATTTCAATTTTTAATATATCAATTGAAATTATGAAATTAAAAATATTAATATCATTGTACACTGACATACTTAATTATGCACAAATTTATTTATCAATTTATTGACCTTTTTGTTGTTATTATTTTTATTATTATTATTATCATTTTTTTTTAAATAAAAAATTGTGCAGTAAAAATAAGTTGTCAGTGATATCAGCATATGTACATTAAATACAATATGTTACGCATAAAAATGACTGAATAACACACGAAATAATTATACATTTAATTCAATAAAATAAATATAGTTATATATATATTTTTTTTTTTATCAATTAATAAATAATAAAAGAAAAAAAAAAAAAAAACAAATTTAAAACAATATTAATTGAGTTTTTTTTTTTATTATTTCATTTATTTATTTTTTTTTTAAATCAATTTATAATTTAAAATAACAAATAAATAATTGAATAGCTATTTTTTTATTTTAATTATAAATTGCCAAGAGCAATATTCATTATTTGAAAACAATACGAGTGTTGATTTATAAAGTGCAAATATTTAATATCAATTGAATAATAGCATTTGACTTTTAAGATATTCTTGGGTCGATAAATGTATTATATATTGTTTTCAAGTGTAAAATCATGTCGACTCTTGATTTATGATAAATCATTGAATTTAATTATCTATCAGTGAATATAAAAGTGTGATTGTTTAAATGATAAATAATTTAAATAAATAAATAAACAAATAATAATTGTATGTCTGCATTGCGTTGTATATTAAAAATTAATTTATATAAAATATTATTATTTTTTTGGTAGCTTATTTAATAATTTAATTAAATTAGCTATATTATTATTTTTATTAGCAATAGTATTGAATTAATAATTATGACTTTTGTATGTATTTTATTATTGTTTATAAAAAAAAAAAAATTGAAAAAATAATATTAATTGAATGTTTTAATATGAAATTATTTATCATTTATAAATGAGATAAAATATGTTTGTTTAATTAACTTATAAAAAATATAAACAAACACCAATTGAATATCAATATTTAAAAATAATCAATCATGAACACCTGTGAATTTTGATAATATTATAAAAAATATATTAACAATATAGTAGAAATGAAATTTTTGTTTTTTTTTTTTGGAAAATATAAATTCTCATTAGAATTTAATATTTAAAATAAATAAATAAATAATTTAACTATAATATTTTCAATTTTTTGAAACAATAAAATGCTTATTTTACGATAAGCTCAATTGATCAATTCACCACTATGTATATGCTTCCATAAATAAAGGACAAAGAATGGTAAAATAAAAAAAAATATTCGTAAAACAATAAAAATAATATTGTCAGCTGGTTTTTTTTTTTTTTTTTTTTTTTTTGCTGAGCCAGCATTTAACATTTATTTTTACGTTATTATAAAATACACTCGACTGTTGATTGTAGTTTGATATAATATATATATTAAATGTAAAAAAAAAAATATATATATACTGCAAATAATTTTGTGACGTAGATGTATCCATAAACGAAAATAAAAAAAAAAAACTATATATATATATATTTCGAAATATTTAATTTGTAATATTGTAGAAATAATAACTCCATTTTTATTTTTTAATTATAAAAAAAATTTATTTTTTTTTTGTACAAATGTCATTTTTATGTTTATGAAAAATATTATATCGATCATGATTTACTTATTAATAAATAATACTCATTCAAATGCCAAGTTGAATGAAAAATATTTGAAAAGAAATAAATTAAAAATAATAAAAAAAAAAAAAACTTGGCTGGATTTTGGATAAATTATGAAGCTAATATGTTAATATTAATTATTATAACAATCAAAAAAAAAAAGAAAATGTACTATTTTTAATTTGACAGTAAAAATTAGAGCTTTAGCAAAGCACTTGCCATAATATTTTTTTATTTGTTCATTTCAAATTTATCATTAAAAATCAAACAAAAAAAAAAAAAATTAATAAATTTTATATTTAGTTATTATTATTATTGGCTGTATTGTTAAATAATGAAAATAATTTTTTCAACAATACCAAAACAATTGAATTTAAAATAATTAAAAATAAATTAAAAAAAAAATATTTTTACTTTCTTTCAATAATGTATTAATACTGCACTGCCGTAATTGCTGATAAAAAAAAAATAAAATAAAAAAGATAAAAAAGCAATAAGTATGTTAAAAGAAAAAAAAAAATAAAAGATAACAATAATATCTTTTTGAATCTTCTATTACGAGCTTTATTTGAAATTAAAAAAAAAGATTAAAAAGGACTTAAATTTATATTATTATTGCGCATTTGTATATCTGTATTTTTATTATTATTTTTTACAAATAAATTTATTGTATCACGTGAAAAATTGTGCAAAAAGACTCGAAAATCGCGTGTTGTGTTCCAATAAAAAAATAGAAAAAAAAATAAATAATTTTTTTTGTGATAATTTATATTATTTGGAACACTCGTTAGTCACTAAGTTTTTTCACTTCAATTTATTATATATGTAAATTTAAGAATATTATTCTATTGTTAAGTTATATAGAAAATAGAAAAAATAAATAAATAAATAAATAAAAAACAATAAATCATTAAATTTGTAATTTAATTTATTATTGATTGATTATTGGGGCTTCGTTGATGATTTTGATTACAAATGATGATATAAATAATAAAAATTTAAATTAACAAGAAGCCTTTTTGTCTGGGACACAGTTATACTGTATAATTATAACTTGTATTTTTATTTTTTAACTTGTTGATTTTTTTTTTTTTTTGTGTTAATTGTATCAATTTCTTATGATTTTTTTTTGGGCAATTTAAAGTTAAAATATAAACTTAATTCGAGCACTTTTTATATTGATTAATTATGAATATTTTTGTTGTTTATTTTATTTTTTTTTACTGTAAATGATCTATGAAAGCTTTCAAAGTGTCTATATTTTTGTCTTGAAAGTGTTACAAAATACAGTCAAGAAGGGGATGTTTAGTAGGGTATAAAACACAGCAGACACTTTAAAGACTCATCAATAAGATATTGCACGTTCAACCTACAGTATCGTCTAAATAAATAAGACAAGATAAAAATAATTTATTTTGATTTTAAAAAATCAACATGTAAGTTTATATTTATTTTAAAATTTTTCATTAATTAACTCTCTTTTTTTTTTTTTTTTCATTTATTATATATTTGATTTTTATATGCTTTAATTTTGTTGTTTTATTTTTTTTTTTATTTAATTAAAAGTTTTTATAATTTAATTTGATTTTTTTTTACAGGCATTGTAAAATTCCCATGGGTTTATTGGCAATTCTCATTATTGTGTGTTTAATATTACAATTTACTGAGAGAAGTGAAGCACAGCTGAATTTTTCAACTGGATGGGGAAAAAGAAGTACTAATTTTCGAAACAACAACAACGATAATCAAAATTCTTGTAGTTTTACACAGCAAAAACCATCATTTGATCGACTAATAAATATTTATAATTTAATCAAGGTAAAAATAAATTGTATATTTATACAAAAATATTAACAAATATTTTAATTTTTGTCTGTTTATTTTTTTATTCAGGTTGAAGCTGAGAGGATGATTAATTGTCAAAAAATAAACGAACGATAAATATATTTTTAATAATGAAAATCGGAATTTTGAACCTTACATAAAAAAGAAAAAAAATATATTCAAAAAAATATACTTGAACTGATTATCGTTATTTGATTAAATATGCAAGTGCCTATTATTATTATTTTTTTTATTTAAATTATTCATAAATATTGTAAGCAAATATAATTATTAAATTTATTTTATAAAATTAATTTTATTTTATTTTAAAAAAAAAATTGAATGTAAAAAAATGAAAATTTAAAATATTGAATAATAAAAAATATAATGTCAATATAATTATAAATTTTCATAAAGAAATTTTAGAATAGAAAATACCAGCTTTTTAAAAATTTTGTTATCTTCTAATAAAAGAAAATTTGTTTTTCCTATTTATACTCGTTGTTACCGATCACAGAGTGCCAGAAGAGAATTTTCATTTCAAGTTTTCTTTTTTATGTATTTTTCTTTCTTATATGTAGTATTTAAAATTTGATAAAAATATATTATAAAAAATTTTTATGTTCCCTAATAATTTTCACATTAAACTATGGAAAAATGAAATAAATTGAGCAGCAAATATTGATAAATGATAATTACAACAGTTCATGAATTATCAAGAAGTAAATAATGTACCTGTTGTGTCTATTATATTGTGTACCTATGTATAAACCAAAAATATATGCTATTTATCAATTAAATAAATAAAATCTTACCTTGCAAGCGGATGTTTATCTTCCCACGATGTCAGCAAGATGCTTCCAACGTAGTTCATTATGATAAATCCATCAGCAACAGTATCACAAAATTATCACAACAATTACCCATCATCATCATCATCATCATCATAATCATCACCACCATCACTTTTTTATAATTTTTATTCACTTAATTATTAAAAAAATAATAACAAATGATATTAATAAGCACTATACGCACTGCACTACACATTTAACACAACAATTCATTCATTCAGCTTTTATGATTATTATTAAAAATATATATAACAACAGTACTATAAGTAGATAATTTACAACAATAAATTGATTATTATTGTTATTATTTATTTTTTTATTTATTGTTTATAAATAAATTAATAAATTTTTTATCATTGTCAAGTACAGCAACCTAACCTCAACCAGGTAAATTTTTTATTTTTATTTATTAATAAAATCAACTTAAATTATGATTGTTTATGCAATAAATAATTAATAATAATAAAATAAAATAATAATTACATATTATTGGTCCATTTTTTAGGCAAATCACCATTTTTTTTGTCAGCTTCTGACAGCTTCAACAATGTTCATTATTTTTTCACTAATAACACAAAATATATCAATTATTCATCACCCAACATGTTTTCAACATTTTATTTAATCAATTTAACAATAAACAATAATTGTTTGAACAATAAAAAATAGTCTAGGACTTTGAAGTCACAACTGTCTTTTTCAGTGGTTTTCACACTTCCAAGAAAAGTGCGGCCATTTTGAAAATTTTAATGATCACTCTTGCCAGCAGACAGCGCGTCAGTAGTTTTTTTTTATTTATAAAAAATTTATTGTTATAATTTTATGAATAATTTTTATTAACAAAAATATGTTTTTTTTTTATAAAAAAATATTATACTAATTTATTAAATAATAATTTTAGAAAAAAAAAAAAACTACTGACGCGCTACTCCCTGGTCAATACGCTCATTATAATTTTCAAAATGGCCACGTCTTTGTTGGAAGTGAAGACCACTGTAAAGACAGTTGTGACTTCGAAGTCCTAGACTAACTATTTTTATTGTTTAAACAATTATTGTTTATTGTTAAATTAATTAAATAAAGTGTTACAAACATATTGTGTGATAAATTATTGATATATATTGCGTAGTTAGTGAAAAAATAATGAACATTGTTTAAGCTGTCCAAGCTGACAAAGAAAAATGATGATTTGTCTCCAAAATGCATCAATGGTATGTAATTATTATTTTATTTTATTGTTATTAATTATTTATTACATAAAGAATTATAATTTAAGTTGATTTTATTAATAATTATTAAAAAATAAATTACTTGGTTGAGGTTAGGTTGCTAGCACTTGACAATGATAATAAATTTATCAATTTTTTTTATAAATAATTATAAAAAATTGTTGTAATTTATTTAATTTATTGGATTGTTGTAACCTATTAACAGTAGGATAATTTTTTTTTATTAATATTTATCAAAATATGTCAATATTAATTATTCTTTGTGTCCTTTGTCTGTATATGTATTTATTGTTGTTGAGACTTTTTTTTTATCATTTATATTTCTTTATAAATAATATGTGTTCATTAATTAACCTCATTTTTATTCATATATTGTTTATTTGTTTACAGATAGAGTCGTGAAAAATAGTTAACAACATTTAATATCCAGTGTAACGTATTAAACACAATTATTAATAACTGAAAATGAAAAAATGACTATCATGTTTGTCATTGAAGCTAAATAATGACAACAGCTGGTGATGATAAATAATAACACATAAAAAATATACCAAGAAAATAATAATGATAGTGATTGTATCATATAAAACTTTAGTTATTTTTTTGTCAAGTAATTTAAAAATTAATTAAATTAATTCTAAACTATTTGACAAATTGACAATCATCAAATACTGGTATATACTTGAACAAGCAAAAAGTCAAGGTTTGTGGTGCTCATGTTATTGTTTTACATGATTTTTTTTTTGTTTTTATATGTACCACTTGGTGCATTGCTACTAGTGAACATTTATTTATCAATTAATTTTATTTATTTTAATGTTAATGTCTTGGATAAGCCAGTGTGTATGTTAACGTTCAAACAAACATCAACATGTTGGTCTTATATGAGAGAGTATCAAGAGCTAGTTGCTAAAAATAATAAATAATTGAAAAGCATTATATTAAAATTATTATCAATAAGTAAAGTACGTGACAAACGTGGTAGTGATAATGAAAATAGTTTTGTTATGTTAAATGTATGTGTGATGATGAATGATGTATGATAGTATCATATATAGCTGGTATATAATAAGCTTTGGTTTTTGTTTTACCAGATAATTAAAAAGTATGTTTTAACAATGATGAATGATTACTGAACGTTCTTTAACAACAAACACAAATAATAATATTACATGGTACTATTGTTATTGTTTTTTATATATTTTTTGTTGATGTAACACTTGGTGTTGCTAGTGGTAAACATTTATTATTGTTGATGGTTTTTATATTTATTTTAAGTAAGTCAGTGTGTATATATTAAAATTCAGACAAATATATCAACATGTTGGTTTTGAGAGAGTGCCGTGATTGATTTATTAGTTGTATCAAAAATTTTACTAATTTATTATTATTAATGAAAAAATAAATAATAAAGTAGTGATAGTGATGATCAGTGTTGTTGTGTTAAATGTGTAGTGCAGTGTATAGTGCTTATTAATATCATTTGTTATTATTTTTTAAATAATTAAGTGTATAAAAATTATAAAAAAGTGATGATAATAAGTAAATTATATAAAATGGTGGTGATGATTATGATGATGATGATGATGATGATGATGATGGGTAATTGTTGTGATAATTTTGTGATACTGTTGCTGATGGATTTATCATAATGAACTACGTTGGAAGCATCTTGCTGACATCGTGGGAAGATGAACATCCGCTTACAAGGTAGGATTTTATTTATTTATAGCAATTGTTGATTATATGATTCTACAAAATAGCATGTTTGTTCTTTTTATTTTTTAGGTCATCCTGCTTTTTTTTTTTTATTTCTTATTTTATTACTTCTTGATAATTTAACATGCAAATGCTTAAATAACATATGCATTGTTACCGGTATCATTTACATATTTTTGTATTTACAAACTTTATATAATATTTATTGATAAATTTATCATTATTTGCTGCTTGAAGCGCAATAATTTATTTTATTTTTCCATAATTTGTTGTGAAAATCTAGTGCATTAAAAGATACAGTGTGTTTGATTTTTTTTTTTTTATAGTAAGTATAAATTATTTTATTTATTTATAATCTGTTTTCTTAAATTTTAAACCTTATTATTATTTACCCGCTTTTCCAAAAAAAGAAAACTCAAGAAAACTGAAAATGAAAGTTTTTCAGTACTCTTTGACTGGTTTTACCCTAAACTGATACTCTTTCCCCCGCGACTTGTAAAGTTATCTAGTGGCGCCTTTATAATAAAGCGGCTGCTTTTTGTCTATTTAACAATTATTTGCATTGTTAAACAATATATAACAATCAAATTTTTTATAAAAATAATTTAACAATTTTTATATTTTATTTATATCTTGAATTAAAATTGAAAATTGTTCAATCAAATTTTTATATATTTTTTTTATCATTAAAAAATAGAGAGTTCAAGTGTAAATACACCTTTATAGATTCCAACTTTATTTATAATAATAACAACAACATTAAAAAAAAAGAAAAACGAGGTTTCCATACACTATTTATTTTAATGAAATTAAATTTATTAACTAAACAATAACAATTTTTTAAATAAAATTCGAATTCAATTTAATCATGTCCAATCATAGTTTGATTGTTAAGTCTGGCTTTCTCAGAGCACCATTAGCAAACGGAATTGGTAGATATATTGGACAATTGCAAAGAATAACATTGAAATTTTGTAAAAGTAATGGAGATAGTAGAGGAATGAGGTATATCTGATTGTTTTTAATATTATTTTATCAATTAACATGAATTTTATATTTATGATTAAATTATATTTATTATTTTAGAGATTTTTTGGAAAATGATCTTGTTAATTTTGCCAAAGAAAATCCAGGTGTTGTTGTCTATGTCAAACCAAGAAGACACAGAACTCCAGTTGTTGTTGCTGAATATCGTAAGTTTAAATTAAAAATAAATAAATAAATAAACATTAATTATTAAAATTTATTTTAATTAGTTAATGGAGAAAGACAATGGCTTCATGTTAAAAATTTTCCACGAGAAGATATTATAAAATGGATTGAATTATTAAAAACACAATCAAAAGATGGTTCAGCAATGAGATTACGTAAAATGTTTCATACTGAATTTCCAAGTATTCAAGGACCCTGGACACCCATGACATTTATGGATCCAAAATTGAATCTAACAAAATTCCCAAATGTAATTAATTTATTATTACAATTTTATGATCAATAATTTAACAAATAAATAATAATTATTTTTTTTTTTTTAGAATGAAATTGGTAGTGCACCTAAAAAAGCTAAAACAGCTACTGAAATATTGATGGAACTTCATGAAGCTCGAAAAAAAGAAGAATCTGCTAAAATAAAACAACAAAACGAACAAATATCTGGTTAAATTTGTTTATTAATAGTTATTGTATATATATAGTTTTTTTGTTTTTTTAAATGAATAAACAACAATTTAAATATCAATTTTTTGTTTGTTATTATTTTTATAAATTTATTATACTTTGATATTTTAATTTTAAATCAACAATTTTATTTTTGAAATGTCATTTGTTATTTTTTTTTTATAATACATTATAGTTTTATAATTTTTTTTCAGTTAAAGTGTCAAGTACACAATGCCAATTTAAAAAAAGAAAATAATTATTTTTTTAAATTTAATAACAAAAAAATTATTCATGACTAGTATTTTATTAGAATAAATGTTTTTGTTATGAAAAAATAATTATTAGTTTACTTTTTTTTAACTTGATAAATTAACATGCAAACAATTATATAATAACATTTTTTTTATTCAATTAAATTTCAATGTTTCTTTTTATATTGTTTTAATGATATAAACAGAACCAATATTTAACATAAAGGTATAACAATTATAAACAAAATTGCAATAATATTTTTATTATTAAAATTTTCTATAAATTGTTTTACATTTGTTTGTGATACAATGCCAGACTAGACTATAAAACAATCTGTGCAATTGTGCTTTTAACTCATATTTAATAAAAAACATATTTATTAAATTAAATAATTTAAATTTATTTAATAAACTAATCTCAACTTATAAATCAATTTAAATTATTATTTTATTATTAAGCCTTTGTATATTTCAATAAATTATTTAATAAAATAATAAATTTTATTTCTATTTTACCGTTTGGATTTATCATTTTTTTTTTTTTTTTTTCATTTTTGTTCTTTTAATTATTTAAAATATAAAAGTAGCAAAATATACTTAGATAATTTTTGGCTCGAGATTAACAGATAAAATTAAAATCCAAGATTTCAAGAGGAGCAAAAAAAAAAATTCTCTCATAGAGAATTTTTCTTTTTAATTTTTTTTTTAAATTTATAGCACAACTATACTCTCAAGCTTACACATATTCATAATAAACAAATAAATTGAATTTTTCATAATTTAATTTAAACAGACAATTTAATTAGAAAAAAAAAAAAAAAAAATTATTCTATTCTAAGTAAATGAAATACATAAATATTTTTGGAAACTTTACAAACATCCAAAAAATTAAAAAAAAAATTATTATTTTGTATTTAAAAATTCAGGCATGCATATAAAATATATCATTTTTTTTATCAATTATATAATTGAATCTAGTAGCTCACGATAAATCATTCACAACACAATAATTCAATGCACGCCATTATTTAAATTATTCAATTACATCTTGGTTACTTGTTGCTGTTTTTGTTGTTGTTGTTGTGGTTTTTTTAAATTATTATTTATTATTGTAAAGTTGTGACTAGAGGCAGTGAATAATTATTACTCAATCTTAAGTCGTTTACTAAATTCTTCTTGTTGTTTTTCTCTCCATTCTTTTTTAGGTTTCATTCTTTTTAATTGTCCATCCCTTAAATTATTTTTCAAAAAAATATAATTAATAAATACATTTATTTATAAAATATTATATTTTAATAATTTTAAATTACCATTGAAGATCAACAAGTCCTCCTTGTCTTGCAATAACTGATTTTACACGATTTGCAAAATCAATAGAACTTTCACCTTCTTCTCTGTACATTGGTGGAAGATACCAAACATCACAAACAATTGCCCAACTTGACATCATCATGTAGATATAATGAATCATTGAATATCTACTACTATTCCAAAATGCATCACCAAATCTTGGATCATACTTTAAAAAATAAATAATATTTATATTAAAATTATTATTAATTTAATTTTTTTAAAAATATATATTATTATTATTTACCTTAATTGCTACAGGATAAATTACACCACCAACTTCAAAGCTACCTTTTTTAAATTGCATTACAGATGTATTATTAATACATGTACCTTCAGGAAATATTAATATTGGTGGATTTGTTGGATCTGATATGTGTTTTTTTAGTCTAAAAATTTATAAAAAATTATAAAAAACCATTTATTATTTATATAAATGAATTTATAATAAAAAATAATAACCTTCTTGTAACAGCTTCTCTGTCTTTAACTTCTGATCTTTCAAACCAAATATGTGGTGATGCACGAGCAAGTGCTCTTTGTAAAATTCCTAAAAATCCACCATGTCTTTGTCCAATCTATAATATTAAAATATTCATAATAAAAATAAAATAACAAATAAGGTGAAAAAAAAAAAAAAAAAAAACAAACAAACTTCACAAAAGCATTTAAAAAAAAATTATTTAAAAAATGCCCAACAAAAACAATAAGCAAATAAATTAATAAATAAAAATTAAATATAAATTTTTCAATTTAACAAAAAATAAATAAAAATGATAAATAAATGTATATTTGGTGCTTACTGATGCGTGATATATTTAATCTGCAAATCATGCTTTGTTGTTTGTGAAAATAATAATAAAATAAATATAAAAAATATATATATAAAAAAAAATAAATTGATCCAATTATGTTTAATGGTAGATGAACATACCAATGAATAGCAATTATCACACATGAGTACTAAAACATCAATGGGTGATGTATGATTAGCAACACAAATGCCTCTGACGGGTCGATTATCAGAATTGTGATAAGTGATAACTGATGACAAGGCACTGGATAATACACCAAAACACATTATAGATACTTTGTAGTTAAGCCAACGTTTGAAATTACTTTCTGGTACATAGCCAACAACTGCTGTACATACTGTCAACCACATCACCTGAAAATTAAGCTTTCTAATTTAATTTAACATCCTGCACCATTATATATTTATTTATTTATTTTTCCATAATAAATTAATGTTTTTTTTTATTATTAATTTGTTAATTATTATTTTAAATAATTAACAAATAAAAACCTGTAAAAATTATTTAAAACAAATAGAAAAATACATTGATGTCACCCGAATGAATATATATATATATATAAAAGCAAGTTAATTTAGCCCCAAAATAAAAACCCTGAAATTTAGACGACAATTAATTAATTAAATGACAATTAATACTAGACAAATACAAACAAAAAAGAAGTTTTTCATAATAAACTTTATATCACATTTTTCGTTTTTTTTCTACGTCAAATTACCAACGAAAATGTTGATTCTGTAGAAAGGATGCAAGCATCAAATGTTGTTGTATGATTAGCCGTACATAAACCACCTGGTTTTGGTTTATTTTCTGGATTATGTATTGTAATAACACTTGACAATGATCTTGCCATTATACGAAATGATGCACGATATGCATGATCATATATCAATGCTCTAAATCTTCCACGTGGTAAAAAACCAATCACAAATGTTGCTGTCATAAGATACATTACCTAAGACAGTCTATTTGTTAATAAAAAATTTATATAATCAAAATAATAATAAGCTAATAATAGTGTTTCAATTTATAGCAACTAAATAATTTTTTTTTCTTCTTTTTTTTTTTTACGATTTTTTTTGTTTTTATATACTTGTTATTATTAATAATGAGTTGTGTAACTTACTCCAACAAAGCAAATGATAATTCTCAGTGGAAGAAGAAAGCAATAACGCATACAGAATCCACACATCCATATTACTGTTAATTTCCATGATATAAATTCATATTGTCTATTAGTTCGAGTCAGTAAATTCCAGTTCTATTTAAATAAACAAAATAATTAATCATTTATTTATTTTTTTCATTAATTAAATAATAATAATAATAATTATTATTATTATTTCTATATTATTTACTTTAAGTTCTTCAGCTTCAAATCTTGATGTAACTTCATCTTCAATAATTGCTTCAACACCAGCTTTAATATAATCCAAACAAAAAGCTGGATCAAATACTGTTTGTAATGTTTCAAATGATTTTTGTGGATGTAATTTATGCTAAAATTAAATAATAATAATAATTATTATATAATTATAATATAAATATATAAATTAAATATGATAAATTTAAATTATTACCTCTTCATTTTTTGTAATGCTATCATTTTTATCAACATTTTTGCAATTACCATTATCTTTTGATGATGGATCTGGACTTAATATTAGTTCTTTACTTCTTGCAATAACAACATTTCTAGCTGTACCATTTTGTTGTGATATTTGTTTTTTAATTAAATTTGATTTTGAATGATCATTTGTTGGTGATAATCCACCTCCTTCATCTTCACTTTCACAATTTGTTTCTAAATATGCTTTTTCACGTCTAACACTTTCAATATTTTGTCTTCCAAACTGTAATAAAAAAAAAAAATTAAATAATTTATAAAAATATATATAATATAAGTATCCAATGATACTAATCATCATAAAAAAATATATATATATATTGTGTAATAAAATTGTTAATTATTTATGCAAAATACAATTGAGATAGAAAAAAATATAATATAATATAAATAGATAAAAAATAATAACAAACTAATAATGAACTTTGTATCTGTACCTGATTTGTATTAAACAAACTAAAGATACATCTTTTATTATTATTTCTTACTACTGTTCAATGTCATGTATTATTGACGTAATAATATTATAAATAAATTGCTCATTCTCCACATTTTTTTAAAATAATAATAATAATAAAAAAACATTAAAAAATAAGGAAATAATATAAAAATAAAACAATCAATTTAATAAAAACTAAACGATTGATTAAGATTAAAAAATAATTTAATTTCTAATTGGCTATTGTTTTTGTGGATAAAATATATTTTATTTTTTAGATACTTGATATTTATCACAGAGACTTTGCACCTTGTAATATAAAAAAAATAAATATATTATTATTTATAATATTAAAATTTCAAATAATAATATATTATTTTATTTATTAATTAAAAATTTATTGTGTAGTTTTAAAATTAAATGATTATTAATTCATAATATTATTGATAATAACACCAATTGTATATTTATTTAATTTATTTAATTTTTTTTTAAATTATTAATATTTTTTAAATACTAATCACTTATAAAAATTTGTGATTACTATTTCGTGTTTTAAAAAAATTGATTGTGCCATCATTAAGTAGTGATAAGTTAATCACTTTCAAGTATCATTAAAAAAAATGATAATTTACTACATTTTTTTTTTTTTTAGTTTTTTGATCAATATAACTCCAAATTGATATACTTGAATTTCAATTTATATATTTATTATTTTTCAAGTCAATTTATTTAAATATATATTGCGTTTTAAAAACTCATGAATATTTTATGCAAATTAAACACAAAAAAATTTAAACAATGTAAAGTAATATAAAAGAATGACTTAAAATAATTATTTTTTGTTAAAAAAAATATATATATTTATTGTTAATTTATTTAATGATTATTCATTATCATGTGAATCATTAAAAACTCAAAGTATACATCTGGGTCATCATCATTAACAACAAACAAAATTAACAATTGTGTTGTTAAAAATTATTAAAAAAATAAAAAAATAGAGTAGAAAAAAAAAAAAATTAAATTAAATAATTAAAAAATTAAATTACCTCAAATAATGTCAATAGTATTTTAATATATAATTTTCTAATTCCTAATGACTTTCCAATTGATGCAAGAAATATAATTGCAAGTAAAAACATAAGAAATGGTGTTAATAAAAGTGAAAATGCAAAAGATACGACTGACATGAACAGCGCCATTTTGCAAACTGCCAATGAAACGAAATCATCTGTCAATCGATGTTATTTTTTATTCTATCGATTATCGAAATAATACGATAGTATATAATAATAATAATTAATAACAATCGATTCGAGTTCATTAAAGTTCCACCAGGAGTTTTTTTTTTTTTTATATTACACCTGGTGGAAAAAATAATAATAATTCTGTTTATTTATTAACAAAAAAAAAATGGCAGGTTTTGTAAGTGTGAATCGTTTGACCGGTTCAATAACAAGATTAACAAAATTATTAACAAATCTTAATGTGTCATCTCCTTTTATTATAAATAATACAACAAAATGTATTATTCCACGGTATGTATTAATTATTTAACAATTAATTTATTGTAAAAATGATGAATTATTTAAAATATTATAATAATTTTAAGGTTAACTTAAATTTATTATTATTTATAGAATAAGTCAAGCTTCATTTATAAGTACAACATCAAAAAATAATGATTTAATGGAATTTTTTGATAATGAAAAATCTTGGGGAGCTAAAGTTGTTAAAGTTGGACGTTCATGGACAAAAGATGAATTAAGATTAAAAAGTAATGAAGATCTTCATAAACTTTGGTAATATTTATTGATAAATTATTATAAAAAAAAAAAGAATAAAGAATAAATTAAATTAATAATTATTTAATTTTTATCAGGTATGTATTGTTAAAAGAAAAAAATATGCTTTTAACAATGGAAGAAGCATGTAAACAAGAATTTGAATATTTTCCAAGTCCAGAAAGAATTGATAAAGTTGAAGAGAGTATGGAAAATCTTGAAAAAGTTGTACGTGAAAGAAATATTGCATATCATCAATTAGAAACTGGTACAAGTGGTGAACGTAAAGCTAGAATTGTTTATAATCAACTTGGTACACGTATGGCATATAGATCAATTCAACATGTTATGCCACAACACATGAATACATCATGGAAATCAAGACATATATTTAGATTTGGAGGACATGCTGTTCATAAATTCCGTAAACTTTATCATGAAAAATTATTCTTGGAAAAACGAAGAGAAAGACAGTACGTATAATTTTTTTTTTTTTACTATTATTTATTGTTAAATAATATATTACTAATATTATTTTAATTTTTTAGACGTGAACAAAATATGGTAAAATCAATTTTACAACAAAATAAAGATGTTGATATGGATGCAATTAAAGCAAAATATCCCAGTGTTGATCTTGAAAGATTAAAACACACTAAACACGTTCAAGGACATTTTATACGTGAATTAAAATAAAAAAAATATTTAATTATCAATATGTATATCCTATTATAAGATTTTCATTTAAATAATAAATTTAATTAAATATGAAAATTTATGAAAAATAATACAATGAATTTTTATTTTTTAACGTGAAAGACATTAGTTATGTTTCCATTATTTTATAATACAGCTGAGGTAATTAGTAAAAGCTATAAATAATTATAGATTGAATTGGGGTAAAATTAAAATAAATAATCATATGTGATTGAAGTAAAATTTGCCAGGTTATTCGTCAGTCATACTCTTTTTTTTTGACTTAGTAATAAGACTTGTCAGTAAAATAAATTCAATTGATGATAATTTTTTTTAATAAATTGTTATAATTTTTGGAAATTATTTTTATTTTAAAGAAATAATATTAACTAATTTAAAACAATTACAATTTGAGTATACAAAATAATAATTTATCATAGAATTTTTTTTTTTTTAAAATAATTAAAATTATAAAATTAATTTCTATCTTGAGTTTAAATTATATAATTAATTAAAATTATAATATTTTAAATAACATAAATTAACAATTTTATTTTACGTATTATTTCTTTCTTTTACGTACAAATTATTCCAGCTTTTATCACATATTTTTATAAAATTTCTGTACCACAGAAATTTTTTAATTTTAACATTCTTTTCAAATACAATCACTGATCTTTTTTGTTTACGTATATTATTATATATAAAACTAAATAAAAAAACAAATAAACTATTTTTAAAAAAATAAAACAATAAACAGCCAATATTAGAAAATTAAAAGAAAATATTTTAAATTAACTACAGAGCTTTAGTTAAGCACCACAAATTGTATAATACATTTTTTTTATTATCAAGTGCAAATGGCTGTATTTGTACAAAAAAAAGAAAGTTCTCTATATTTATGAAATTGTGTAAAAAAATAATAATAATAAAATAGTTATCAATAATAATTAACAATTGCTTATAATGATAAAAAAATAATGAAATAAAAAAACATTAGTACTTAATGAAGAATAAAAATAAGAACACTGGTACAGTTCTGATTACAATGTCATCTTTTTCGATTTTTTTTTTTCTTCTCCCTCTTCAATTTTTTAAAGTATATAATATATAATTATATTGATAACATTAATTAATATACATGAGTATTGTGTGCACCATTAACTGCTTTTTATGAAATTATTATTAAACCGATTATAATCGACATTCATATGTCAGTTTATTAAACTGACTGATCAATCATTATTTTTTTTTCCTTCACATTTTTCATAACTCAACAGTCTTTCTTTTATAAATTAATATTTTTTTAATTATTTAAAAACTTTTATATTAATGATTATACGAGTAATTATAAGAACTATATACGTATTGCACAATCTTTCATGTTTTTTTTTTTTTTTTTTGTTTGTTTTTAAATTTAAAGATATAATAATATTATATTCAAATATATATATATATTCTACTTTGAAATTACGTTATCAGATCATTTTTTTATATATTGATTATTATTATTATTATCATTATTATTATAAATATATTAATAATCGATTATTGTAGCTAGTTATTTTCATTTTTTTTTTTTAGCTGAGTATATCAGTGATATGCAAGCCACAAAAAAAGCTAACAATCAAAATAACTATCTTGATTATAAAATTATTCAATGAATTTTTGTATTTTTATATTATTAATTAGTACAATTTTTAATATTATTCAATTGATGATATAGGCAATAAATTATTCCATGCATTATCAAGTTCTTTACTTGTTTCGGAACATCTTTTATGAAGTTTATTATTTGATTGTAATATTATAACTGGAAATTCTTCAATTTTTGTATTTGTCCAAAGTGATTGTAAAATATCACGAAATGAAATTAATTCATTGTAATTTGTAAAATAAATAACCCAATCACCACTACTTTCATGTACTTCTCGACAAGCAAATTCCAGTATACACCAAGATTGTTGTGCCAATGGCATTCTAAATGCAGTAAGATCTTCAATTAATGCACATGATAATGTTTCACCTCTTTGTGTACCAGGAAATACTTCTTTCATTGTTATTAAATGTCGTGTTGTTGCAATAAGACTACATGGTAATGGATTATTATTATCATAACAATTAAATAAACCAGATGCACATTGTATAAAACTTTGTAACCATTCAGATGCAACATATTCATCTGGTGCTGCAAATTGAAATGATTTATTTGGTTTTAATAATACTTCAAATGTATGTGGTCTATGTGAATTTGGTATTCTTCTACATCCTTGACATAATCCACCTTTTAATGGTATTGCACGTTTTGGTAAACGTTGTAATGAATCAGTAAACATATAAATAACACCACCTTTTAATACAAAATAACCAGCTTCCCATGGATTTGTTGGTGCATTTGGATGTAATGATTGATATGAATGTGGACGAAACATTAAATGTCCTTCTTTTGTTGGACCACAAGGACTACTTGGTGGTGATATATGATCATCTTCAATATAAATTAAACTATAATGTTCAATTTTTTCATCTGGATTAACAGCTGTTTCTTTTAATATTGAATGTTTTAATATATGCATATCATCATAATGTAATTCTTTAACTGCTGGAAGTTTTGGTTTTATTGGTGAACGTCTCATTGATAATTCAATATGTGATATTAAATCAGATGTTGTTTTAGAACAACCAGTTGAAAATAAATATTGCATTTCATAATCAGCATTTGATATTAATATTGTTTGTAAATTTGGACCAATCATAATAACATCTAATTCATTATATGGTATTACAAATTGATTACTATATGTATTATCAATTTTAGAACCAGTTAAATATAATGTTTTATTTGTTAATAATGCAAGCATTGGTTTACTTTCACCATTTGTCATATATGAACTTCTAACTTTATATATTTTATATAATTTTTCACTTTTATCACGATATATATTTTTTTTAAATAATTCACATAATTTTATATTTATTTTTTCATCATATATTATTACATTATTATTAGCATCAATATTATCTTGTATTTCTTTATTTAAATTATCATCAAAATTTTTAAATGTTTCATAATCAGCTTTAGCACCTTTTATATATAATGTATTTATTTTTGTTATTTTTTTATTACGTTTTAATTCAAATTTACGTTCTGTTATTGAACGTAAAAATCTTGATAATAATGATGTTGATGGATTATTTGTTGTTGATGTTTGTCGTATTGTTGTTGTTGATGATGATGATATACCAAGTTTACTATTATCATTTGTTAAAACAGATGTTATATTACGTTTTTTTAATGGTGATGATAAATGACGTGAATTACGACGTTCATCATTATGATTATTATCAATTGTTGTTGTTGTTGTTGTTGTTGTTGTTGTTGTTGTACTATCAATATCAGACCAATCACTACAGCTTGGTGTATATTTTATTGGTTTTGGCATATCTGTTTTAATTGGTGGATCATCAATAATATAACCATATTCACGTTCAACAATATAAGCTTCTTGTGCTTCATTATCATCAAGTTCAATTTCTATTTTTGGTTTAAATAACATTTTTGGATCTTCTTGTCCTTCTGGTACACCTCTTTCACATATTAATGGATTACAATTACATTTATCATTTTTTTGACAAATTAATTTATCACAATTTTTATTATTATCATTTATAAAATTACTACTATCAATAACATTATTTGATGATGATGTTGATGATGTAGATGTAGATGATGAATAATAATCAGAATATGCATTTCTTTGATTTATAATTTTTTTAACATATGGTGAATCACCATTAGCACACCAACTATATCTACCTTTTTGTGCATAATTTTTTTTAATTATATTATTATTATTTTGTTTATCATCACAATAATTTTCATCATCATCAAGTTTCATTGTTTTAAATATATCCTCATGAAAACTAACTCTTTTTTTAGTTTCATTACGTTTTTTTTTACGTTGACGACGTTGTACAACAGCTTCTGAACCAGATGATGTTAATATACTTTTATCAGTCATATTTATTGTATTTAATATACTATATGGTGTTTCACTACAACAATCACAATCTGATATTGTCATACTTAATTCCAATAAATTTGTATCATTATTAATAACATATGAATTACGTGAATCAATATTTTTTTTATTATTATAATTACCACCACCATCATTATAATAATTAATACGTTTATCATTTATTATTGTATTACAATCATAATTATAATTTTTTATTGTATCTAAACTTGAACAATTTATTTCATTTTCATCAATTTTATTTATTTTTATATTATCATAATTTTTATTAATAAATGATGAATGATGTGTTGGTGTTTTACAATCTTCACTTGAATCACTTGATGAATTATTTTTATTATCTTTTGAACATGTCATTATTATTGATTTATATTTTTTATTATTATATTTTGGTATATCATCCATTGATGAATCTTCTTCTTCTTTATAACTACTACTTGTATCAGTTTCATTTGCACCTTCCATATCACTATCAAGTGCAACTCCACTATCACCTGGTGATGGTAAACTTGATGTTACACTTGATGATAATAAATGTAATGATAATGCTGTACCAGATGGTGAACCACTCATTGGCCTTTGTGGCATATAGTTGCAAATATCCAAATATGTTACATCCTGAAATTTATTTTACATTTTTTTATTATTATTATAAATAATATTTATTAACTTAATAATTTTGTTTTAATTATAAATATTTATCTGAAGAAAACAGATTTATTTTTATCCTGACAAATATGTTTTTTTTTTTTGTTTAAAATAAAAATTGTGCTGTTTACTTCAAGAAATAATTTATTTGTTGTTAAGACCTGAAGATTTTCCATAGAAGTTAATTAATTTAATAAAATAAGAGACATATCTTAATAACCCTTGACCCAAAAGCTATAAAAACCAAGCTGTTGTTTTTAAATGATCATTATTTACCGGACGTTCTTGACTTTTTTTTTTTTTTTTTTTTTTTTTAATTTTATTTATTAAGATAATAATTTAAAATGAAGGGTGATATTAATATTTATTTAGGGAGAAAAATAAAATGAACAAAAAAAAAAAATTATTAATTTTTTTATATTATAAAAATAAAAATAAAAATAAATTGAATAACAAAAATGATTACAGCTATCAAAAAAGTATATTAATTATGAATACTTGCAACAGTTTACAACAATTGTTGTCCAAAATAAAAAAATATTGCTTAATAATGATAAAAAAAATTTAATTGCCTTGAGTTTTATCAATTTTGTTATTTAATATTTAAAAAAAAAAAAAAAAAAAAAACACACATTTAAACTGTCATATTAACACGAACTTGGTGGTGATAAGATATTTATTTAATTTAATTTTTTAATTTTTGTAACATACCAATTCAAGTGTGAAAGAAATATTTTCTAGACCAGCTAGAAGATTAATTAGCTGATGAGTTTTGTCAGCATCACGTACAAGTGCATGAGGAAAATATTGTTTTTTTAATGTTACAAAATCTCTCAAAAAACAAGCCAAGTAACTTTCAAAACTGCCTTCACTAAGTGTATGATAAAGCCAAGCTCGACCTGAATATTAAAATAAATAAATAATTAAAATTTTTTTCTCTCATGTTTCAAATGATTTGAATACAATGTACCAAGTGACATTGGAATGAGATACTATATACAACAATTATATGATTAATTTTGATTAATTTAATCAGCTGATTTAGTACTATTACCTTTTCCAATTGATGTTAATACACTTTGTAATGCATGTATAACAACAATAGTATCTTGATGACTTAATTCACGTACTGTTCCCCAATATCCATGTCTTTCAATACGTAAACCATGTCGTAGTGCACGATCAAGCCAATATACAAGCCATGAATCACCATCCAGAACAACTGATCCATGTAAACTTTGTGCATAAATCTATTTTGATAAAATAAAAAATATTATATTATTATTAATATTATAAGTATATAAAACATATAATAATTTATTATTTAAATAAAATTATATAAATATTTAGAAAAAAAATTAAATAAATAGACTTGCAAAGCCATTGACAATATGACATTTGGTTTTCTAGAATTATTAAAAAACATCACACTTTTTCTGTACATTACAAATGTATAAATATATAAAATATTTATAGAACTTTAAAGGTTTCATTTGACACAAAAATTATTATAAATATATAAATAAACAAAAGGTAAAAAAAAAAAAAAACATTGTATATATTAATATACAAATTGACCTACCAATAATAACAAAGACACTGTCAACAATCAGCTGATAATTATACAATAAAATAAAAAAAATATCTAAATGATTATCATTTAAATATATATTCAACAATAATTATTATTATATAGTTTTTTAAACTAGATAAACTTTATAACAGTAACAAAGAACACATATTGAAAAAAAAAAATAAAATAACAAGAACCAATAATTGAGATAACCTGTAAATATATTTATGATACATTAAATTAATTTTGTTAACAATAATAATGAATCTGTCAAATAGTTAATAATTTTATATTATTAAAATGTAGTTGTAAATATATGTAAAATAATTTTTCATTTGGAGCAAGTGTTGAGGTAAATTTTCATAAAAATATATTTGTGAAAGTGTGAATATATATGTAACGTCCTTGACAACAACTACATGCACATATGGTACAGACAGTATATAATGTCAATATATATAAACTTAAATATACTATTTTTTTTTAATTACCAATTTGACAGCTTTTGTTAATTCTTGAAGTATTCTTCCTTTTGACAATACTTTGTCAGTACACATATCCATATCTTCACGTGATGGCATTTCTTCATCAATAATTATATCATTATTATCACCAAAAATAACATATTTTATTATTTTATCAAATTTTAATACAACACTTGTCAAATTGTCTACGTTTTTTAGACGATCTCTACGCCGACGTACTCTTGTATTTTCTAATTTTTCAATGTACTGCCGGTTCATTGATTTTATTATTGCGCAAGACAATTGCTTTTTTTTTTTTTTTTTTATATATATATATATTATTTAAATAAAATATATATTGTTAATAATTAGGATATAATATTTATAGTAATTTAAATTAATTATTTTTATGTTTAAAAAATATTTTATTTTTGATTGAGATGATCCAACATGATCAAGAAATATTTTTCATTTGAATATTTTTTGTTTAAGAATATATATTTATAATAATCCCTCTTGTTTATTACAATTTTTTTTTTTTTTTTAATTATTAATAATGTTGTTTATCTTTTATTCAAGAAGGGGGGTCAAACATTAATTAACTCTTTTTTTTCTTTTTATTAATTTGATAATATATAGTTTTCACTCTTCAAATATAATATTGAGATTATTTTTATATTTGAAAATTTATAATTTATAAATTTCTTCATCATCAGTAGTTAATAAAAAAGTAAAAGATTTTTTATTTTTTTAAATAAAATAAGTAACAATCATTTGTTTTGAAAATAAATAAATTAAGATAATAAAATATATAGATAACAAACAAATAATATTTTTATTATTTTATTTTTTTTATCTATTTGATGAAAAGTTAAACTTGTAAATGTATATTATAAATTATTTTTATATATATTTTGAATGATTTTTTTATTCATCATGTTGGTCTTTAAGCTGATAAAAAAAATTTTTAAAATAAAAAAATTATTATTATTAATTATATTATATAAAATATTATTTTTAATTTATTTGTTTTTTCTTTTCAAATAACAAAATTGATAAAAAAATATTTAACTTTGAAAAAAAGTATTTTAGTTTAACATGTGATTTGATGAAACACACTTGAAGCTTTTTATCTGCTTATTTGCTGGAAGTAATTTTAAAAATTAATAATAAAATTAAAAATTAAATAAAATTAAAAATGTCTGTGTTAGAAAAATGTTATCAACAATTAGAACATAATCAAGTACAATTTGGTAAGTTTAAAAATAGATTAAATATGATATTCATTTATATATATTTTATTGTAAATATTATTAGTAAAATAAAAATTTAATTTATAGAATCAGTGACGTGTGATGATTATTCAAAACGATGTCAACGTATTCAACAACGACTTGTATTATTGATTCATGCTAAAAAATGTGAAATTCGTGAAAATCAAAATGGTACCATAAATTGCACTTGGTTACACTGTCTCATAATGAAAAAAACATTAAATCATTTGATGTTTTGTCAAAGTAACAATGAATGTCTTCAACCACATTGTTATTCATCAAAAATTATAATTAAACATTGGAATTCTTGTATTGATATAACTTGTGATATATGCATTCCATTAAAACAAGCTGAACAAAAATACAAATATAAAATAATAGAACAAGAAAATGATTTTCAAGAACTCATTGATTGTGTAATGGGATTAAATTCAACTGATAATCAATCAAATGATTTGATAAATTATAAAAATTTATTAACAACAGAAAAAATTAAAGCAATTTCAATTGATGCAACACAATTGACTTATAAATGGCAATCATGTATTACTGATGAAATAAGAAATGACAATGTCAATAAAATGATTAAAAAATTGATTTCACCATTTGATTTAAATTCATTGTGTGATGGTAAATTTGATGAAATATCAAAACATGTTAAAATTGTTGAAAAACAATTTTACAAAATGTCGAAATCACAAGATGAGTATTATTCATTGATTGGTCTAAATGAACATGTATTAAAATTAAAGATATAAAATTAATAATTTATTTAAAATAATAAATTTTATATCTCATATTATTTTATTTGATAATTATAATTGATAATAAAATGTATTATAATTATTTTCAATAAAATAAATATATAAATAATATATTTCAATAATTTTTTATTATTTCATTTTTAAAATAGTTGTTTGTTTTTTTTTTGAATAATTTAATTACAATGACCTGTTGGAATCAAGTAATAATAATTATTTATTTTTATAACAAATATTTGCAACTTTGTAAAAAAATTAAACTATTATTAATAAACAAATTAATATTGGAAGATTTCAATTCTACCAACTACTAAAAACATAGAAAATAACTGATAAATAAATAATCACAAATAAAAAAAAATATAAAAAAAAAACAAATCAATCAAATCAAAATATTTATAAATTTTATAATAATTTTTAAAATTATTATTTTCTTTTAAAATTAATTAAAAAAAAACTCAATTCAACATTAAATTATAATTAAATTATAATAAAAAGTATATAAACTTGACAAAATAAATAGACCGTATATTAAAAAACAATAGAATTAATGATCAATTGGTTCATAAAAGAAATCAAAAATTTATTTTTAAATTAACAATAAAAAATTATCATATAAAAAAAAAAAAAGAAAGAATAATAAAATTTAAAAAAAAAAATAATAATATACAGCCTAATCGTTATAAAAAGTAGACATTAATGGATAATAATGAAACAGCTTGTACATCCTTAATAATACATTTGTATGTAAGTTGGAGTAACGAACGGAATGACCTACATCAATTGATGAACAAGTATTACATATAAGTTTATAATATATATGTTTTATAATAATACCTATTGTACATATTTATATTTATATACATATAGGTATATACAATTTGATATATATTCAACTTATATCAAAGAGACTTTAATCGACTATATTTTTTGTTATTTTTTATTTATTATATTTTTGCAGACAATAATTATATATTTATACTTAAAATAATATTCAGTAGTCATTAGTAGCAATATAACAACATTAGATTAATGTCTATGACTAAAATAGTTAATAATATTTTAAATATAAAATTTATACAAATAAATATTATATATATATATATATTTATATACACACAATTACATAAATATATATTTTCTAAAGATATTTGTCGAGGTGAGATGTTAAGACAAGTAAAACATGATTTTATATATATATTTATTCTTTTATTATTTATTTAAAAAAATTTTTATATATTTTTTATTTTAACTACATATATATACATAATTGAGCTCATGGTTAACTTGATTATTATTTGGCGCGTTTTATTTATCTATTTAACAAAAATGACGTGACAAATAGTTTTAACAAAAATATAATTAAAATTATATGTATAAAAAAAAAAAAAAAATATAATTATCTATTGATGGAAAAAAAAATAAAATAAAACAAAAAATAATTATTTTATTATTATCAATAGAATTTAAAAATTAGTTAAAAAAAAAAAATACAAAAAATAATTAAATAATTTAAATACAAATAATTAATCATCAAATATATATTTGGTAAATGTTTTATTTTTTATTTTTCTATTTATAAAAAAAAAAAAAAAAACTAATTACATATGAATAAATAAAAATATCAATATTCGAAAGGGCTTTTGAAATATTTGCTTTCTAATATACAAAAAAATTATGAATAAACTTGAATATTTATTTATAAAATATTTCTATCATCAATGAATATTACAAAATTATATAAATATTTTTATTTTAACAATATTTTAAATATATTTTATTTTATATATAAATTAAATAATAAACCACAATTTTATTTTTTTTTATTTTGTAGATATTTAATTATAGTATTAATTAATGTTGAAATGAATATAAATGGAGAATGGAATTGTCCCAGCGTTCAGTTGGTGAAAGAAACGTGTTACGACTACTTCGATATCATATAGTGTTGTTGTTGTTGTTGTTGTTGTTTTTGTTTTTTATTATTTATTTTATAAATTTTATATAAATAATATATTATCATTTTTATTTATAAATACAATATAATATTATTATTATTTTTTTTTTATATTAAATTTTACAATGTGATTTAAATAAAGATAAAATTAATTTTATATAAATAAATATTTTTCAATTAATTAATGGATATACTATATTGATTTGTTAAGTATGTTGATCATGATAAATAATAATTATTATCATAAAAAATTAACAAATTTATCATCAATTATATCAAGGTAAAAATATAAATTATTTTAAATATTTTAAATGTTTTTTTTTTTTGTTTTTAATTAATATAAACGTTTAATGAAAAAAATCCTTCAACAAGTATATATATAAATAGATGATGAGTTATACTTGAGAAAAAAAAAAAAAAAACATAAAATTGCAATATGCAAAAAGGAAGTTTAAATTGAATTAAGATTCATAGTTTCGTGTCCCGGTAATTTGTAAATTTGTATATATATATATAATAAATATATCTTATAAAATAATAAGTCATGTCACGATTCGTCCTCGACTGACACCGAGTCTGAATCTTCTTTCAATATATTTCACTTTATAAATGCACATCATGAATATTTTACAAAATATCAATTTTTATTTATTTATTTTTATTTCAATGATAATCGTTTACATGATGATTATACATTGAAAGTGAAACTTGAATAAAAGGTCACACCCAAAATAATCAAAGACATCTATATTTATAATTTATCTATATAATTTTATGCTAAATTATAAATATTTCTTTTGTTTTGTTCATAATATAATTTTGATGTGATGCTTTCTCCTTAATTGAAATAACCATTGGTATTTAAAAATATAATATAAAATAAAAAATAATTATAATTATTATATATATATATAAAATTTATAATTCAAAGAAAATTAGTTTCAGTGAAAATTAAATAATTCAAGTTAAGTTAATATTTTTAGTTTAATATTTAATTGTTAATTAATTAACTTGTCATTTTAAAAATTAAAAAAAAAAGTCTTAACCTAATTCGTTATTGTTAAAATAATAAAAAAATATTATTAATTTATATATGATTACTCTTTTGTTAATTTTATATATTTTATTTATAATAAAAATAATTATTAAACTAGATATATATATAATAGGATGCGTTAATTGTTGCGAGAAAATCATGGAAGCGTTACAAGTTTTATGTATGTTATTTACCAGAAAATATTACTAATTAACCACTCCGTGACGATATCCGTTTTTATTTATTTTTTTTAAATTTAATATTTGTATAAATTTTTATCACTTTGTAAATGAAAAAGTGTATATATATATTTATGATCAAAGTATCACCAGATTACTTGGTCCAGAAAATTATTTTATCATGAGTCACAAACGTGATTTTATTTATATATTTTTAATATATATTTATTTTTTATTATAAAATTAAAAAAAATATTAAATTTATAAAATAAAAAAAATATTTGAATGAATGTAATAAGCCTTGAACCGTGTGATTAATATCAAATTATAAATGCAAGATGATGAGAATATTAAATTGATGAAGATCAACCTTTTATTTATAAAAAAAATATATATATACTTATTTAAATGACCGTGTCTCTATTGTCTTTAAATTACTCAAGCTAAAAATAAATAAATAATTTCACATAGTCATATTATAAACTTTAATATTAACTATTAAAAAAAAAAAAAATCAATTTTCGAAATA
Source organism: Lysiphlebus fabarum (assembly GCA_011426435.1). NCBI lineage: Eukaryota > Metazoa > Arthropoda > Insecta > Hymenoptera > Braconidae > Lysiphlebus > Lysiphlebus fabarum. Next base: position 89,410 of record WSYQ01001141.1, read on the forward strand.
TATTTTTCGGTAGCTAAACATCTTGATGATATAATATTATTTTTAAATTTTGTGGGAAAAAAAATTTGATTTATTTAAAAAAAAGGGCTTTATATAGAAAGTTTATATGTAAATTAAATTTTAATTAAGTTTGATGTATATTTGATATATATCAAACAATTAATTATATTTAATTTTATAATTTAAAAATAATATTCAGCATAAAATGATACATTATTGAGTGCAATGACATGTATTGTGTATGTGAAAGCATTTTCTAAAGGAAATATTGTATATATAATATCAAATGTCATAAGCCATAAGATAATAATTTTGATATTTTATTTTTTTATTTATAAATTCAATAATAAAATTATAAAAACATGAAAAATATTTAATAATAAATACATTTTGTTAAATGTAATATATATAATCATTATTATTTTTTTATATTTTTAATTTTTTTTTTTTTCACAATAAAATAATCATTTAAAAAAGATATAAAAATTTCTAATAAAATAATAATGTTATGTATTATTATGTCAAGATAAAATTTGTGTTGTTTATAATCTTATCACATATATAAATAAAAAAATAATAACATTAATCGAATCATATATATATATATCGTTTAACAGAGTGTTATATTTTAATTTAAAAAATAATGTTAAACGTAATGAATATAATAAAAATAAATTATTAAAAGTAAATTTAATTTACTTAACAATTTAATTATTACAAGTGAGAATAAATAATAATAGTAATAATAAATTAAATTTTATTTCATAAAAAAAATATATTTAGAAAATTAATATTTTGAAATTAAATTAAAAAAAAATTAATATTTATGCTGGAACATCTGTTTAAATTATACGTGTTGCAAGTTATTTAGAAAATGAGAAAAAAAAATTATTAATATTAAATAATATAAAATTATTATGAAATTTATATAAAAGAAAATAATATTGTTTTTTTTTTTTTTTTTTTTTTAAAATAGTTTAATATTTATTTAGGTGTCTTTTATTTTTTTTATATATTTTTTTCTTGTAGAAAATACAAGTTTATCAACATGCAATAATAATTACGATGATAGACAACACATTCGTGATAAATTTTAAATAAATTGCAACTAATTATAGATTAGATATTCCAATACTGTTAAAAATACTTTGATCATATCCAAAAATTCAAGATGTTTTTTTAAAAAAATAATCAATTAAAAATAACTTAAAAATTATTCAGCATCAATCTAACTTTTTTTATTTTTTATTTTCATTGATCATTTGTATAAAAAAAAAAATAAAAAAAATAAAAAGGTTTTAGTAGTTTTGATGAGAATAGATATATATCTATGAACATAATTATTATAATTATAAATATAATTTCCTTCAAATGATTATTTTATTTGCTATATAATTATGTGACATACTTTTTTTTTCTACGCATATATACACACAAAATCTCAGAAATCATTTGACCTTTCACCTTGTTGTAAACTTATTATTTATAAAATTTTTAAAATCCAAGAAGTTGTTAATATAATAATGAAAATTTATTGATATTGATTACAGTTACACAGCAAATTACGTCAATAGTATTTTTTTATTTTATTTTATTCTTGTCTATTTATCATTGCCATTGATTTATTAGATAAGAAAAATAAAATATGATATTTTTAACTGACTAATAAATATATATAATCGCATTATAAGTTTATCATTTAATATTATCACAGAGTACGTGTGTCTATTATTGATATGGGTTTTCGATACAAATGATTCATCAAAAATTTGATGAAAATTATTTTTAATCAAATTAACAAAATTCTATTTGTGTCATATTTAGTTTATCACTGACATACACAGAATAAATTTATCAATTTTTATATTTTATTTTTAATATATACAGTTACATGCCAACATAAAGTTTGTGTCTACTAATGTGAGTTTTTTAAAATATTTTTATATATTTTATATTTTTTTTGTTATCTTTATTCTTGATATTGTTGACACTGAATCAGCTCTTCCAAAAAAATTAATAATTATAATTATCGTATAAATTTTAATATAAAAACTATTATTTTTTCGTTGAATCACATTGATAAGATTAAAAATTTTTAAATTTAAATTTAAATATAAAAAAAAAATCATATGTGTACATGAAAAGAATATAAAAACTTATTATCATTGTTTTTTTTTTTTTTTTTTTTTCTTTGTATATATAAAGGATGTTGAAGACTTTAAGTTTTGTGTTTTTTAACGATCATTTGACTTAACACTTAAAAATATATTACATGTTGATGATGATATATATATACATTGTAATTTAAACTGTCAAGATTTAAACATAAGCAATTTATGATCATTCATTTTGCCAGTTACCAGTCACCATATAAATTCATCGATAAATCTTAACACTTTTACTTATTTTATCTCTTTCTATCATCACTTAAACATCTACAAATCAATTAATCTATTATATTCATCTAACAAATTCACCACAAATTAATTTAATTAATTAATTTTAGAAAATATATTAAGAAAAAACAGTAGTATAAATATTAAAAATAAAAATACAAATCAATCAAATTTCTTGTTTTTTTAAAAAAGAGCAATAATAAATAATTTTATTTGTCAATGTATTCAATCAATCACTTGTTATATATAAAATTTAATCTTATGTGTCAAATATAAAATTTAAATAGAAATAAAATATCAATAAAAAAATCCTTGAAGAAATCAAGATCAAAGAAAGTCAATTTCATTTTTTTGGTATTTGCATCCGGTAGGCATATAATAATAATAAATAAACAAATCAACATAATTTTATTTATTTTAATATAAAATATATATATACAGATAAAATAATATATATATATAAAAAGCGAGAGAGAATATTATAAAAAAAAAATCTTAAAAATACATATACATATATGATAGAAAAAAAAAAAAAAGCAGAAGCAGCTGGTCCAGCGATGCGTTACTGCTTTCTTATATGAATCTTAGTTTTGATAGTGATAAAGTGGAATAAAAAAAAAAGAATATTAGCTCGTTGACCGATCAGGTTGTTTTATTATTATCATCATATGATCAAGACATGAGATAAAGTAAGAAAAAAAAAAAAAAAAAAAAAAACATATGGACCAAAATATGTATATTGAATATAAGTAAAAAAGATGAAATCGTCGTTGCTCAATGATCTTGATATTTATATATGATATAAAAAAAAGACCAACATATATAAAAAATAAAAGTAGTAGAAATAAAAAAAGATATAGCAGTAGCACTCAACAGCATGCTGGACCATCAACATTGTCTAGATGACCTGGTAATAAACAAGGACGACCAATGCACTTATTTTTATTTTTCGTTAAAAAATAAAAATAATATTAAGAAAGACTGATGATGTGGATGAAACTCTGGTGGTAAAAGATACATCCAAGTGGAGGGAAAATATATATAGATATAAGGAGTTGCATTTTCTTTTTTTATATATTTTTTTTTTCTTATTTCCACTTGATGTGTTGGCTGGATGTTGTATCTTCTTCTTTTCTCATATATACTTTGTCTTTTCCTTTTCAAATATACATATATTGAATTGAGTTGAATATCATATATTGTGGTGGTGATGGTGATGGTGATGATGATGGTGGTGGTGGTGGTGGTGGTGATTGTAGTGGTAGTACATAGTACATAGTAGTGGTAGTGTTTTCATGCCGGTTGAGACGCTCTCGGTAACCCGGAGAGATTCCCTGAGAAATGTATGTAAACTTGGCCGGAATAGAACTCTTAATAGAACTTGTGCTAGCTTATAGAGTTTTTATGTATCTAGACTTTTTTTTTTTCATCTGTCTGTGTTGATGATTTTATGAAAAAATAAATAATAAAATATATTAATTAACTTTTGGAGTAAAATTTTAATTAAAATTAATTTAATTTAAAATAATAATTAACAATTAAAAAAACAAGTGTTTAATAAAGTGATGATTGTAAATAAACAATAGTGCTTTTGTGTTGTATATTGATATAAATAAAATTTATCATTAGATTTGATTAAAAAAAAAAAAAAACAGCTATGAATTTAAAATAATATATTTTTTTATATAAAAAAAAATAAAAAAAAATCATCTGACAGAGAGTTTGACTGGTTGGATCTACAGACTGCTAGATCAATTGACCGAATGCGTTTGTGTCTCGCACATGGATCTATCGACTGACGGGCATGTGTGGGCACCACGTTTGGCCAATGTCCCGGACGTTATTTTATTATTATTTATTAAAAAATTATAAAATTAACTTGAAAAGTTTATAATAACCACGTGATATTTATATATATAACAAAATTAAAATTATTTATTTAAATTAAATAAATAATAATTCAACAATTATTTAAGTTTGTAAGTGACTATTTCCTTGATTATTATCAATACGATTTCTATAAATTGATACAGACTCGCTTTCATAAAAATTTTGTGGGCGTTTAATATTTATTTTATTTATCAACCAGTGGTTTTAATATTTTTAAAAGTATGCGCAATTTTTTTTTTTTTTTTTTTTTCTTTTCGTAACAATAAATATATATATTTTTGCTTTATTTTAATAATTATTATTATTTTAACTTGGAACCACAGAAAAAAAAGAGAAGAATCATTCAAGTGCAAATATTGTCTGAATAATAAAATTAAAAAAATTTCGATGAGAGCATATATAGCCGGTTTTGTGGACCGATTTCTATATGGTATCTCTTTCACCTCTATAGAAAACCTATATACTAACAAATCTTGCTTGGCAACTGGTCGTTGCAACCAGTATATATTTTAAAAAAAAAAATTTTTTTTTTTTATTAATTCTTCCTTCTCACTATTTTTTTTTTTTTCTACTATTTTTTATTTCAAACTAAATTATTCATTTGCATTTATAGCTAGTCACGAATTACATTATCAATTGTTGTAATAATATATTTTTTTTATTTTCAAATGAAATCGCATTGCTGTTTATCCTACTAATTTCACAAATTATTTGTAATATTTAAACATTTTATTTTTATACTGATGAGTAATTTGATTAGTAAAGTTACGTGAATGACAAAATGTTTTTGCAATTGGAGCAATTAATGAATCTCTTTGAGGGTGATTGAAAGGTGGTAATTTGTTATATATATTTTCGACATGTATATAATTATTGAAACATGATGAAATAGTAAAACAAATTATAAAAAATATATAACTTTGTAAATATTTTTCAAATATATAAATATATATTGATGATAACTGATAAGAAAAAATATATAAAAAAAGGAAGAGAAAAATGACAATGAACACGTTTGATGTTCATACGAGAAAGTTTTAATGTTGATATAATATAATAATTGGATTAGTCGAACACTCGTGCTTGTCCATCGTAAAGTTCTAGTCACATATATTTACCAAAAAAAAAATAAAAAAGAATATAATTAGATATACTTATTATAAAATAGGAATAAAAAAAAAAATAATATAAACGTGAGAAATAGCTGTAAATTATTATATATTGATAAAATAAAATTGAAAAAAAAATTTAAATTCTATTGAGTATAGTACTAAAGTTATTTATTTATTAAATTATTTAAAGAGATAAAAGATGCAGTTAAAAGGCACTTGTATTACTATCATCATCATCATGTGAATGAGGTAAAACAGACATTGAAAAAAAAAAAAAAAATGCATATTGCATATGAAAAATTTTAACAACCGGTTTATTTTTTTTTTGTACGAATAATATATCCAAAGACTCGTTTGACTGGACATTATTATTTTTCCTTTTTATATTAAACATTTTCTCATCAAATAATTATTATCCAAAAATTTTATTACTTTGTCTATATAATAATTAATATATTTAATAAATTTTTTTTATTTTTTATTTTTGTTGGTTAAATAATTTTTTATATACTGTGTGAAGTTTGTAATAATAATAATTAATTTTTATTTTTATCTTTTTAAAATGCTGTTGAAATGTGTCAAAAGTAGTGATAAATAATTAATAAATTTATATTATGCAATAAATTTAGAAATATGTTATTTTATATATATATATTTTTAAATTTTAATTATACTAATAAAGAGTGTAAAATATTAATAATAAGTTAGTTTATATGAATAATTTACTGAAAAAAAACAATCTATTTCTTTTGAATATAAATTGATAATTTAAAATATAAAATTAAAATCAATGATTTATTTGTTTGTTTACAGTTCAACTTGACAGAATACTGTAATTTAAAAGAAGAACATTGAGAAAAAAAAAATATATACATATCAAAATGCTTCATAGTTTTTCGAGTGGAGGCTCCAGATGTGCTCGACGTGGTCTAGTATTCGTGTTCATTTGGGGCCTCGTAATGATTGGTGCATTGCAATATAGACGAGTTGAAAATGATGTATTACAACATGATAATCCAACAATGGATGAAAATTATCAAACATCTGGTTCATGGGATTTATCATTATCATCATCACAATTAAATGTTAATGATAATGATAATGATAATAATATAAATAATATAAATAATAAATTATTATTATTAAATCAACGTGAGCCATTAATTGATAAAAGACCACAAAAAACAGAAAATGAATTAATTGAAGAAATTGAAAAACGTTTACCAAGTTTACCAATATCATATTGGATGAAAAATAATGATAATACAAAATTAAAAAATAAACAAAATCAAAATAAAAATATAAAAACAAATTGTACACCAAATTATCCAAGTATATTTGATATTGAATTTAATAATATTTATTGGCAAACATTAAAAAGTAGTAATGGTACATTTCAATTATTTGGTGCATATTATGATAATAGAAAATTATCACGTATTGGTCCAGCAATTAGAATAGTTGGTATGATTAATAGAATTGAACCAAATATTAAAACATATTGTCAATTATGGTATGATGGTGATAATGAAGCTAAAATTGTTGATATATTTGAATATAAATATATATGGTTTTCAAAATGGGGTAATTATAAACAAGGTATTTATCAACCATATGTTATTGCATGTAAAGTACCACAATCACATTGGTTAAAAGGACCACCATCATCAATATCACTTGTTGAAAAACCATGTAATACTGCTACAAATAATTTACGTGTTATATATAATCGTCCTAAAAAAAAAAAAGAATTTGCTGTATGTGTAAAAGGTCTTGATTTTTTACATGAAGATTTATCAGTTAAATTAACTGAATGGATTGAATTAATAACAATGCTTGGTGCTAATAAAATTTATTTTTATCAATTACAAGTACATCCAAATGTAACAAAAGTACTTAATTATTATGAAAAATTAGGTAAAATTGAAGTAACACCATTAACATTACCTGGTGGACAACCAAATGTACCAGCATTTCAACATATTTATTTAACTAAAAAAACTAATCATAAAAGACAAAATGAATTAATACCATATAATGATTGTCTTTATAAACATATGTATGAATATGAATATATTGCATTACTTGATATTGACGAAGTTATAATGCCAGTACAAGATAATACATGGAGTGAACTTATGAGACGTGTTTTACCCAAGGCTTTGAGTATAAGAAATGAGACTCGTGCATCGTATAATGTAAGAAATGTATACTTTCTCGATGACCTTCTACATTCACATGGTTTTGTTGACCACGTGCCGAGGTGAGTAAGTAAAATAACGCTTGTTATTTTATTTATTTATTTATTTTTTTTACGCTTTAAATCACACAACAAACAATATACAGGATATAAAATTTTATGATTCATTTAAAAATAAATAATTTTATTTTTTATTTTATTATTAATTTTATTTTATTTAATTTAATTTTTTTTTTATTTCAGATATATGCACATGCTTCAACATGTTTATAGATCAAAAAATTTTACAAAACCAAATCAATATGTTAAATGTTTTCATAATCCAGAACGTGTTGTTACACTTCATAATCATTTTCCACTTGCTTGTCTTGGTGCTGGATGTACAAGTTATCCAATTGATACTGAAGATGCACAATTACAACATTACAGAGTTGATTGTGTTAAATCATTAAAAAAATCATGTTTACAATATCGTGAAAATAGTGTTATGGATACAACTATTTGGCGTTACAAGGATAAACTTATTGAACGTGTTACCAAAACACTTGAAACTCTGGGTTTTTTAAAACCAGAATAAATTAAATTTAACAAAAAAAAAAAAAAAAAAAAAAAAAAAAAATCAATTTAATTTAAACTTTTTTAATTATTGAGTTTTTTTTTTTTTCTTTTTTATCATATTTAATTTAATAATATATATTTATTTGTCTGTTTGTTTTTTTTTTTTTTCATTTAAAATATCCTTGTTTCAATGAATTAATTATTTGATTCCTTGAAATGACGATGACATAAATACATCATTGCTTATTTATTATTGCAATGATAAAAAGACTTTGATAGAGTTAAAAATATAATTTAAATATACAAAAGAAAATAATAAAAAATTAAAATTTATATAGAATTCATAGAAAGAGAGAGCGAGAAAGTAATTGTACCAGATTCGACTTGCATTATGTATACGTTTTGTATTGCAATATTATAAAATGTGGTCAATAATAATTGCAACACATACGTAGCAATATAGACTCATTTATTATTATTATTTTTTATTTAAAAATATTGTAATCATGTCAATTTTTGTACAGTATAAAAAAAAATAAAAATAAAAAAAGTTGTTGTAATTTTTAATTAATATAAATAAATTATAAATATATATTGTTTTATTTATTTTAATATAAATTGTTTATATTTATTTTATTTTTTATGATGCCAGAAAGTAGAAGAAATAATAAAATCACAGTCAGTAAATTCAAATGATGACGTGATCTGGATTTCACTGGATTTGAATATGTGCTTTTGAGCTTTTTCACAAGTAAAATTATATATACATACAAATAATGTGAATATGTTTATCCTACTGTTTATATATATATATATATATATTTTTTTTTTTAATATATTTTTATGAGTTTTACATTTTACATGAACCAACCACAAGAAGTCTGTTGGTCTGGTGGGTGGTTGGAGGATATAAATATGATGACAACCCACGCAAATAACTGACACACGCGGTTCCTCACACGTTGACTACAAGTTATTTGGTAGTTTGATTTTATTAAAAAATCATCATGCAACAAATTAGTGTTTAAAAAATTTTTTTTTAAATTTAAACATTTAAAAAAAAAACATTTTAATTTATAAAATAAAGATTTTTTATTATTTAATATATATATATTTTTTTTCATAATAATTAATTTTTTTTTTAAATTATTAAATATACTTATATAAAAAAAATTATTAAAATAAATTAAGTATAAATAATAATTTAATTATGTTTTTTAATAATAATTATATTTATAATAATTATTTCAAGTTTTTTACGCTTGAAAAATTATGTCGACTTTGTTACGAGTGTTTATTTTAAAATTAAATATAAAAAAAAACTATTTGTGAAAAGTTAAAATAATTCAGTATAAATTTTTGATTTTTTTTAATTTTAAAATTTACATTTTTGTTTTTTTTTTTTTTTTTTTTTTTTTCATTAATTTATTAATAATGATGGATATGGGTGATATTGAGGTTGAACAAAAACCTCCATCAAAGTGTATGACATTTCTTGGTATGATGTGGAAATTTTTTAAATGTATATTTTCACATGTGACACTTGTATCACTTGTAGTTGCTTATTGTGTGTTTGGAGCATATGCATTTGAAAGACTTGAATCAGAACATGAAAAAGACGTATGATAATTAAATAATATATTATTTTTATGATATTTTTATCAATTTATTTATTATATTTATGTAATTTTACAGATTAAAAAAAGTATTAAATATGTGAGAAATAATATTACAGAAAAATTATGGACAAAAACAAAAGAATTTGAAGTATTGGATGATCGTTTTTGGATAAATAGTACTGTTGAAATACTTAGGGTAAGATGTTAATTACACATATATAAGTATATTTGATTATTTAAATAAATTTATATTTAAAAAAAAAAAAAAAATAGGAATTTGAAACAAATTTATTAAGAAAAATGAAAAAAGAAGGCTGGGATGGAAGTGAAGATTTAAATAATATACAATGGACATTTGCTGGTGCATTATTTTATTCAATAATTGTTATAACAACAATTGGTTTGTCAATTAAATTTATATATTTTAACATTAAAATTTTTTTAAATAATTTATATTCAATTGTTATTATTAATTTTCTAATTAGGCTATGGTCATATTTCACCCAAGACACAGAATGGCAAGGTTGTTACAATATTTTATGCCATTCTAGGTATACCCTTGATGCTTCTATGCCTATCGAATATTGGTGATGTCATGGCATCTAGCTTCAGGTGATAATAAAATTTATAAAAAAAAAAAAAAAAACCACAAACAGTAGTAGGTGTTTGATGAGTTTCACTTTGTTTATTTATTATTTTTTTTAATTTTATTATTATTATTATTATTATTATTTTTAAATGCCTGTTCAACCGTCCAACACGTTTGTTAACTTTATTCAAAGAGTGAAAGCATCCATGACGTGTTAAATTTTATTTTATGTTATTTTTTTATTATGATTATTACTGGATCAATAAAGATTCTTTTTTAAAAACTATTATTATAGATATATATATATATTTATATGATGGATTACATGACAGGTTTCTCTACTGGAAAATATGCTGTTATGTTTGTACAAGACCACCAAAACCAAGAAGAGTTAGAAGCAATATGACAAGGGGTTACAGTGTTCGTCAAGTATCTGGGTATATATATATATATCTATATATTTATATTATTATATTAAATAGATGATAATAAAATAAATAAATAAATAAATAATATACATATTTAAGACGTGGACATGGTAGAAGTGGTACATCATTACGTAGATCAGTAAGAACAAGTCAACGTTCAACTGATTCAGCACTTGGTTTATCTGAAAGTATGACAAGATCATCTGATATTGATTATCGTTATCAACAAAGACGTTATGATATTGATACACATTTACATGAACCAAGAGTAACATATACAACACGTTCAACTTTACCATCAATGGCATCACCACGTAATCTTCATTTAACATCATCATCAAGACATACTTATGATTATAGAAATGCAGCATCAATATCACCACGTCTTGGTGGTAATAAAAATAATAAATTTAATTCTGGTAATGGTGGTAATATTTCTGGTACAACACAATCATTAGATAGAAGATTATTTGTTGCTCAAAATGATGCTGATAAAACTCCCGTTCTTTTTAATAAATATGCTATTGCTGAGGCTGATTTTAATGGGCGTGAAATACCAAGGGATAAAAAAGGTATTTTGGGATACATCATAAAAAAAAAAAAAAAAAAAAGTTGAAAAGAAAGAAAGATAGAAAGATAGAGATTAAAAAAATAAATATAGGTATATATAAAATACAAAATTTTAATAGAATTTTTAGATGACTATGGAGGAAATAGAAGATTACCAACAACAGTAGAAAAACAAGGATCAAATTACGCAACGTTACCAAGATTAGGTCAACCAAGAAATACCCAAAGATGTCATTCAGTTGAACCTAGTTCAAGTAATTATGATAAAAATATTTATCTTGATACACCAAGACCAAGAAAAATACCAGTAATTGTTCCACGAAGAGTGAGAAATAATCATCATTATATTCGTAAGATATATTATTTTAATTTTTAATTTTTTTTTTTTTATTTAATAATTAATTTTATTACAGCAAGATCACACAGAAAAGAAGCACCATCACCAAGAATAATGTCACCAATGGGTTTTGCAGTACATCGTCAAGTTTATGCTGATGATATTGATTATGATGATTATTCAACACCAGTTGAAGATCAAACAATAAAACCAGTACCAATTTGGCTTTGTGTTTTTCTTGTTGTTAGTTATATACTTGCTGGTGCTGTATTATTTAATAGTTGGGAACATTGGAATTTTCTTGATTCTGCATATTTTTGTTTTATTACTTTAACTACAATTGGTAAGTATATAATACACAACAATAAACATTTAAAATATTTTAATAATTTAAAAATTATATTATTTTAGGTTTTGGTGATTTTGTTCCTGCTCATCGTCTTGAATCAGATGTATGGGATTCACCACATATGGGAATAGTATTATGTTCATTATATTTATTATTTGGTATAGCATTACTTGCAATGAGTTTTAATCTTGTACAAGAAGAAGTTATAACAAATGTTAAAGAAGTTGCAAAACGTCTTGGAATAATTAAAGACAAGGACAATGATGACGATGATGATGATGATTATGATGATGAACCATATGAAATTGATGATAATTATGATGATGGTAATTATGATTGTGAATTTGGTGTTTATAATCATGATGATCAATCACATGCCTATGATGAAACATGATAATTATTTATTTATTTATTTATTTATTTCTTTTTTTGTTGTTGTTGTTGTTGTTGTTGTTGTTGTTGTTGTTGTCGTCTTGTGCGTGTGTGTTGGTTTTAAATTAAATCATTGAAAAAAAAAAAATAAATATATATAATAGTTTATAATTATTTATATTCATGTTTTATGTCTTAATATTAGTGACAGGTTTATATACATCTTAGTTTGTTCTCGTTTTTTTTTTTTTTTTTTTTTAAATAAGAAGATACTGTTGGTTAAATTTTATTCATCTTCTAGTTTCTCTATATATTTTTCATGATTTAAAATTTTTTTTTAATTTTAGTCTTTCTTTCTCTTCATTTATTCATTTTGGGACAAGTTAACTCTGTCTCATGTCTGAGCCACGTATTGCTTATAATTTTAGAAATGCGCTATTTTGAGTTTAGTATGCCGTTGTTGCGGACAAAAATTTAACGTCTGGTGAAGAAGAAAATGAGACAGACCACAAGTAGTACAAGAAGATCCAGTACTACATAACACCCAGTTATACTTTATTCGTAATAATTATTTTTTTTTTTTTTTAAACTATACTTGTTATTTAAAAAAAAAAAAAACGTACATCAATAAATAATAATAATAAATTTATATAAAAAAAGATTAAAAAAAAAAAGTAAATCATCTGCGTCTTTCATAAAACGAATCTTGTCTGTTCAAGTTTCCGTGAACAGATTCCAGAGTTTAACAGAAACGAGGAGAAAAATTTTTTTTTTTTTTTAAATTTTATATTTATTTATTTTCTTCTTTTCGTTTTTCGTTTTTTTTTTTTATATTTTTCTTCATCAATATATATAAAGCAATCGTGAGTTTCAAGGAGTGAAGATCGAGGTCGTAATGTATACATATATACTAGACTGATGATTTAATATTTTATTTATTTTATATATTTTTTAAAAATTTAAATCAAAGTGTTTTTTATAGATTGACTTTACATGCTTATTTTATTTTTTTAAATTAACAATTAATTAATTATAAATTGTATTGAATTAAATAAAAATATTTACAATGAAATATTTGTGATATTATTGGTGAATTATATTGAATAAATAAATAATGGAAGAAACAAGAAATATAAATCAATTAAATACAATTCGTGGTAGATTAAAAAATACTCATGATAATATAAATAATAATAAAAGTATTACAATTAAACGTCAACGTGGTAATTCACGACGTGAATGGCGTGATGGTCATAGTAGAAAAAGAAAAAAACGTAAAAAATTACTTGGTGAAAAAATAGCTGATTGGATAAGAGGATTTCTTGCATTTTTATTTAGTAATGTTGGAATTGTTTGTCTTGTTATTGGTTATACAATTGCAGGTGCTTTTATATTTGAAACAATTGAAGGTACATATAGTAGAAAAATTGGTAATGGTTATGATGTACCATTATCAAGAAATGAAACAGCAATATTATTATGGGATTTAACATACAAGGTAATAATCATTTTTAATTATTTATTATTATTTAAAATTTTTTTTTTTTTTTTTTTTTAAATAAATAAATCATTGTTTAGTTGATTTATGATTAAGGTAAATATATTTTCTGAAGAATTATGGAAATCAAAAGTCAATGATATATTAATAAATTATCAAAAAAAATTGGTAAATGCTGTTGAAAAAGGATGGGATGGTACTGATTCAACTGATAATCATCAATGGACATTTGCTGGTGCATTTTTATATTCACTTACTGTTATTACAACAATTGGTAAGTTATTATTATGTTTTTATTCAACTAATAAATTAATAATCATAATATTGTATGTATTATTTTATATATAGGATATGGAAATTCAACTCCAAAAACAATGTGGGGTAAAATAATAACAATTGGATATGCAATTGCTGGAATGCCATTATTTCTTTTATATTTAAGTAATATTGGTGATATATTAGCTAGAAGTTTCAAGTGGACATATGCACGTTGCTGTTTATGCAGGTAATTATATATGTATATTATAAAATTAAATTAAATATAAATTAAAATTAATAAAATTTATAAATAAAATAAATCTTAAAATAATATATGTTATATATTTTTACTAAGAATATTATTTTAAATTTTGTTTTTTATTTTTTGTTTATTACTATTTCATGTTTAAAAGATGTAGAAAAAGGCCAAGAGTACCACGTGATCCACGTTCATCTGTTAGAGAACCAAAAAAAAATACCTGGCAGGTTTGTATATATATATATATCTTTAAAATTTTATGACTTTATATTTTTAGAATAAATGTGTATTTAAACTAATGATTTTAAAAATAATTGATGGTCAAAAAATATATAATATTATTTATGAATTTAAAGATGGTTAAATTGCAATCTGGTAGAATTGATACAGTAAGTATTGAAGGAGAAATTGAATCAATGTCTAAATCAACTGGTAGTGATGAAGACAATGATGATGAAAGTGAAGATGATGATGATGATGAAAGTGGTCGTTATGATCCACAAAGAATAACTGTTCCATTGACTCTTTGTCTTGGAATAATGGTTGGGTATGTTTTTGTTATTTTTATTTATTAGTTTTTTTTTTTTAAATTAAAATTTTATGTAAATTTATTTAATTTTTGTTATTTTAATTTTTAGATATGTTTGTGGTGGAGCTTTATTATTTTCAAAATGGGAAGATTGGGATTTTCTTGATGGTTCCTATTTTTGTTTTGTATCATTATCGTATCCTTTTTTTTTTTTTAAATATATGTATATATAAATTTAATTTTCATAAAAAATATTATATATATTTTTACTTAATTTTAAAATTAGAACAATTGGCTTTGGTGATATTGTTCCAGGTGAAAAAATATATTCTGGTAAAGTTATTGAACTGTCTTTTATTTTCTGCTCAATGTACCTCATGTTGGGTGAGTTTTAAAATTGACATTTTTATCATTATATTGTCACAACAAAGAGAAAAAAAAAATATATACAATATGTAAAAATAAACTCAAAGATATACCAAAAAAAAAAAAAAAGGCATAAAATATACAATAAAATATTTATAAAAAAATAATAAATTTACAGGTATGGCATTGATAGCAATGTGTTTCAATTTGATGCAAGAAGAAGTAATGGCTAAAATGCGATCATTTACTCGTTCTGTTAAACACGTACTGAGATGTGACAGATAAAAATAACAAGTATATGTAAACACGCAGTTTTTAGTGACAATTTTATATACATTATTATTATTATTATGATGATGATGATGATGATGATGATGATGATGATGATGAAAAAATAAAAATATTGAATAAATAAGAGATAAATAAAGGGAACAACATAAGATTAAACTGTCCAACAACATACATACAAGTTTAATAGGTATAAACTATTGTGAATTCCTTTAAAAGACCGTTGACTACCAACATGACCTGACACAATTTACTTCTTGATATATATATATATATACTCGATACAAATGATTCTCACAATGACACGTAAAATATATAACAACAATAAATACACAAAAAAAAAAAAAAAAAATACTTTACTTTTATATAGTAATTTTCTTTTAGTGTTCCACTTTTCATCAAGTCATTCACATCCCTATAAACATTACAATAAATAAAACAATAAAAAACAACAACAAAAAAATATTTAATTAAATAACACAATACATATTCCACATACTCAATTTAACAATTATTTAAAATCAAAAAGACATCTGGCTTTTGGCATTTAAATAAATGAATAATATTATTTTAAATTTAATAAATATTTAATTTCAATAATAGACATGTATATATATATTTCATATTCCATATTGAAATAGTAAATGTAAATATATATATATATTTACTAATTGACTGAATCATCTGGATTATATAAATGATATTTGGCATTGAATTTACATTAATATTAAAATAAAAAAATAAATAAACTATCAGCTTCTTATTATTAATCATATTTATTATCATATTTTGAAGCTTAATATTCAGTCAACCAAATAAAATAAATCTAGCCAACTTGTGCATCAACATTAAGATCAACTGTCCACCCATTTTTTTTTGTTTTTTTTTTTTTGGCAAATATCCAATATATTTTGTATAAACCTATCAAATACATAAAACTAAAAATCTATATATAATAACTATTTAAAATTTTAAAAAAATAATAAAAAAATAATTTTATATGTATATTAAATTGAAACTTGTTATCGAATAATCATATATCATGATGTACTTGTTTTAATGAATAATGAAATTCTTTTTTTCATTACAGTTGATTTTTTTTTTATCTCTTTTTCCTTTTTTTTTTTTTTTATAGTGTTCATTTACCTTTATCTGTTTATTTATTGTATTGCAGAACCAGAAGCTAACAGTAGTATATATATGAAAATGATGATAACAAAAAGCGCAACAGAGTTGAACAGACAGTTGAGTTGAATCAGTACTAAGTAAAATAATAATAATAATAAATAATTATAACATAATAATAGTGATAATAATAATAAAAGATAAAAAAAAAAAAAAAGTACCTGATGAATTTTCTTGTTTGCTCATGCGTTCTGTTTCATCAACTGGTATTGCACTTTTTTTTTTTTCTATTTATTTTTCCAGTATGTTGGATTCTGCGCTGATTCTGGATCATGTCATAGCATATAACATACGTATATATATATATATACACCTGGGTAAAATCATGTTTTATCATATATCTTTGATACTAACACGTACAGAAAATTGAAAAGCTTGGATGCGCCAGCGTACTATCAACCACCCCACTGAACAAAATACACAGACTCACTTATACATACAAAATAAATTATGATTAGGGGATGAAAAAAAAAAATATTTTCATCTTAAAAATCATTTCTAGTTGCAAACATTCATCAGTTGTGTAAGGGTGTATTTAAAAAAATTACAAATTTATTATTTTATTCAATAAATAATTTTACTTGTTTTTTTTTTTTTCTTTCATTCTTTTAATTAAAATGTGTCGAGTGTTTGAAATGACCTGGATGTTGATTTTGTTGATGTTTAACTTATTATAAAAGTCTTGATTAATATAATTGTAATCATAAAATTTAATAAATGAGAAAAATAATAAAATGGGATAGATAAAGTGCACTTGATTTAACCTTGTGCTTATTGCGATAACGTATGTATTATTATAATTAAAAAAAAAATAATTAATTGAATTAAAAATAATTTTTAATTAATTTATTTTGATATGATTATTTTATTGTTGGTAGAATTTGTGATTACTACTGGCTTGATTTGTAATAAATTAATTTGTAATAAATTAAAGAGGTAGCTAAGGAAAAGAATGTATAAATGATGTTTTTTTTTCAAATTTTTTAACATTACTGTTTAAGCTGTGATAATCTTGAGGACTGAATAAAGCCCATAGGCTAAATCCAGGGTATCAAAATTGTCGTATTTTTTATTATTTTTTTTATTTTCTTTATCAAAGAAAATGCATTAAAAAAAAAACGTTTTATTTTTTGTTGAATATTCTGATGAAAGTACACACATAAAAGCTTTAATCTAAAAAAAAAAAAAAAAAAAAATATCTCTTTATCTATATTTTTTATTGTTTCATGTTGAAATGAAAAATGTTTGTTGATTTTTTTTTTCTTTCATTTTAACTTGTTTTATTTTTTTTTTAAAAAGTAGATTTATAAAATATGTATGATTATCAGCATTTTTTTCTTAGAAATTACATCTATCAATTAAATATTTTTTCTATTTATATTTCTATTTCTATTTTTCAACTCTTATGACTCTCTTTTATCTGGATGCTATCGATTGCAAAGTACAGACTCTGCCGTCTGACGCCACCATAACTTTTTTACAATTTAAATAAACAAATTGAAATAAATAACAAAAAATAAATAAAATATAATAAACTTAACTATATGTATTTACATATTTTATATAATTTATAAATAAACATATTAAATTATATAATTTCAGAAAATTACTTGAATGGAAAAATAAGTTAATTAAGAAAATAAAAAATACTTGAAATTGCAGTGAATTAATATACATAAAAATAAATAAATAAATAAATAAATAAATAATTAATAATGTTGATTACAATGTCATCGTGGTATGAATATTCATTACAAGAAATATGTTATTCTGGTATGCCAACCGGATGACAACAATAATTATAATAAATAAATAAATCATGTATATTGATGCAAGTGATTGTTATAATAAAAAATCAATAAATAATAATAATAATAAAGAATTGGAATTATTAAAATCATCAAGTGGTATAAATTGTTTAAATAATATTGTTGGTGGTTATAAAACCACCAATAAAAAAAAATTAATCACGGATAATCCATATAAAATATCAACTACAGTCAAGGCCTCGGAGCTTTGGTGCTGTTGTTGTAATTGTACATCAACTAAAAGTACCAAAGCACCGGGTTTTCTAGCTTGCCTTGGTGTATGTGTACTTTTATTTGGATATACATTACTTGGTGCATTTTCATTTATGGCACTTGAAGGTGGATTTAAAACGGTAATATATTTTTATTTATTTATTTATTTATATAGGTATAATTTAATAAATCATTTTTTATTTATTTTAATTTTATCAGGATTTAACAACTGATATTAGATTTACTGGATCAAATGGAGCATCATCATCAAATAAAATTGTTGGAAAAACAAATAGCCAACAAAGTGTTGATTCATCATCTTTATTTGCAAGTAATTCTGATGATGATGATGATGTAGCTGTTAAAGATTTTCGTGCATATACTGTTGAAAGACTTTGGAGTATTACTGAAGATCTTAATGTATTGTATAAAGAAAATTGGACACGTTTAGCTGAACGTGAAATTTTTGAATTTCAAGAAAGAATTGCTAAAAGTCTTTATAGATCATCATTATCAATTTATGGTAATACTGTACAAAGATCATCAAGAGGACATGAAAAACGTACTAGTTTTATTGGTGATAAAAAATGGACATTTGGAAGTAGTTTGTTATATTCATTGACTCTTATCACAACAATTGGTATAACAATTTTTTTTATATTTATATTTATATACATATTTTTAATTTAAAAAATTGCTGTATTCTTAAAGTTTGTTTGTTTGTTTATTTTTTATTTATTTATTTTTTTTTGATTTATTAAAAATATAGGATATGGATGTGTTGCACCAAGAACAATTTGGGGTCGTGTTATAACAATAGTTTATGCTTTGGCAGGTATCCCACTGATGCTTGTTTATTTAAGTACAGTTGGTGATGTATTTGCTCGTACATTTAGAAAATTGTATGGTAAATTATGTCATTGTAATAATGGAAATAATAAAAATAATAATAAAAATGAAAAATTTATTGTAACACAACCACCAATGCCAGGATTAATTGATAAAACTTATCATCGTTATGATAATCATATTGAAACAAAACTATCACCTGGTAATTTTTATTCAAGTAAAGATAGTTCATGTGATGAACTTGGTTTACGTACAACTGGTGGTGGTACTATTTTACTTGATCATCATGATCATATTGATGGAAATATTTATATTCATACAAATTCAGCATCATCAACAAATATACTTCAGGTAATATACAATAAATAATAAAATTATAATAATCAATTTTAATGTTTTTTATTTATGTTTTGTCATGTTATGTTATGTTATTTATTTTATCATTTAATCTATCATTAGGATACAGAAAAAAGACATTTACATTCATGCACACAAATGTCAATGATGTCATCACCAGTCAGTTACGGTACAGACACAATTTGCGTTGTCAGAATACCAATAAGTTTATGTCTTTTAATAATATTATTATATGTTTGTTGTGGAGCATATGTTTTTCATCGTCTTGAAGGATGGAGTTTATTAGAAAGTTTATATTTTTGTTTTACATCACTTGGTACTATTGGTTTTGGTGAACTTGTACCACTTGGTAGAAAAGCACCAACAAAATTACTTGAAGAATTAAGTTTATGTGCTTGTTCACTTTATATTATTATTGGTATGGCTATTATTGCAATGTGTTTTAATTTAATGCAAGAAGAAGTTGTTAGAGTTGCTGGTGTTTTTGGTAAAAATTGTGGAACAAATGGTATACCAATAAATTCATTTGGAGAAAATGGTAAATTATATACTTATAATTGTTTTGTTTTTTTTTTTTTTTTTTTTAAATATAACTATTTTGTTTTTTTTTTTTTTTTTTTTTAGGATATAAAGCAGAGCTATGTGAAAATGTTGGAATGATTGGTAATAATTTACCAGATAATTGTCGTCATATAAATGATCATGATGATGATGGTATTGCAATGTCAGTTGTATCAACATCCTGACAACACCCAACCAGGAGATCTGTCGATGATGGAGCACTCCTAATACAACAAAAAACAGCAAGTATAAATAAATTTGCATCACCAGGTCGTTATTCATTACCACGTAAAAAAATAACAACTGATTATCATGATAATAATTATGATACATATTCACCAACATCAAATATACAACGTGGAGAATTATCATTATCAAAAAATTGTTTATCAACACTACAATCACCTCATAATCATCAGCAACAACATAATCATCAGCAATATCAGCATGGTTGTAATATGATACATCATGATAATGGAAGTACAAATTTTGAATATTTTGTACCAAGAAGTGTTAGTGAATTTAATTTAGCTGCAAGTGTTCAGGATGTTGCAATACCAGTATTACCAATTATACCATCAGCATTAAAATCATCAATAATAACAACAACAACAACAACAACAATTACAGATACAACATCATCACAAACAACACCAACAACAACAAATTTACCATGTGTTAATAATTTAGGACAAATACGTACAAATGATACAAATGTTGGAACAAGAAATCGTGAAAAAATGGTTACATTTGAAGATGAAGGCTGTCATGGTTTAACACCAACAAGAAAAAATAATATTTCAACAATGGAAAATATCTTTATGTGACCTTATTTATTTATAAATAAAAAATATATATATTTTTTTTATTTTTTTTTTTTAAATAATTACTTGAAATATTTTTTTTAAATTAAAACTATACAACATTATAATTTTGACAATCCTCCAAAATACTAATTACTCTGTCATTTAAAATTTATAATCAAAAACATAAATAAAACAATAATAAAATATACCTATAGAGATAAATAATTTAAAATAAAAATAAAAGACTTGTTGTTTAAAAACAATAAAATATAAAAGGAGGAAAAATAAAATAAACCAAATGGAAATGATTATTGTTTCCATTTGAATTTAATTAAGTTTGATTAAAAAAAAATTTAGAATACATCTTGTTACCTAGGGCAATTATTATGTAACGTCAAAAACCCATATACTCGTAGAGAATGATGAAATAGTTGTGAGTAATCATTTACAATTCATACCGCAAAGCATTATATACTTTAATAATAATAAATTAAATATATTAATAATAAATTGTAACAAATATGATATTAAGAAAAACAATTAGAAAATTAATGAAAAAGTAAAAAAAAAAAAAAGAGAATGTTTTTAATTTGTAAAATTATTATTTTCCCAGTGATTTATAAAATACAATCATCATTAAATAATATTATTAATTTTAAAATACAATTATATATAAATAATTAAATTAAATTAATCAACACTTCTTGGATCTGAGCGTGTATTAATTGAACGTCTTGATGTTGCAACTGGTGATGAATAAGCACTTTGTCCATTTATACTGCAGTTGTAAAACATTCCTAGAACAATACTCATTATATATTATATTTATTTATTTATTTTATTATTATATATTTAAGTATTATTTACTTGAAACGTTTAATAATTTATATATTAAAATCATGGTAATCATATTAGTTATTTTGTTACCTTTTATTTTATCTGTAAATGCTGGACAAGGTTCACTTATTTCTGCTTCATTATCAGAATTACTTTCAAAAGCACATGCTATTGACATACCTATTTCTAGAATATGATTGATAATAAAATGTACTGTACAAAAAATCATGATGATTAATATTGGTAAGGATAAATGTGTCTCAACAAGATCAAGAAATTCATTTGTACTTTCTGATAATATTTCATTTGACATATTATTTTTTTTTGTTTTTTTATAAATTTAATTTTATCCAAGCTAATATAATTAATAATAAATTTTATATTATATTTAATTTGGTATTGATAGAGTTTTTATTTTACCCTCCATTGATATATGAAATTTATAAAAATTTATTACAAATGTCAAAAAAAAAAAAAAAAAAAAAACAAAAAACAAATGAATTAAAATGATATTTATACTAAGATTATATTTTATTTTATTATTATTATTGTTAATATTTTTTTTTTTTTTTTTTAGACATTAAAACACATTCGCACATTTTTGTTTACTTATATTTATTAATTTATGGCTTCCATAGTTTGACAATACCATCTTCACTGTAAGAACAGAGAAGATTTTGATGAGGATGGTGAGCAAGACCAATAACATCTTTTTCATGAATCTAAAAAAAAATTAATTAAATAAATAAAATTATAAATAATATTAATAATAAAATTAAATAAACATATTTATTGTTTGACTTACATTGAGTGTACGTTCAAGTTTACCAGATGATGTTGAAAAACAATATAAAACAAGATCTTCACCAACACAATAAATAAATTCACCTCTTGGACTAACAACAGCACAAACAAAATCACCACCTTCACGTTTACCACTTGAAAATGAACGTACAATTTGTCCTTGCATATTCATTATAACAACAGTATTTGAACGATTACAAACAACAAAATGTTCTGGATTTCTTGGTAATACATGTATACTATTAACAGTTAAATCAGCAGCACCAAGTGATTTATATGTACCAATACATTCAGTTGTTTTTATACTCCATATTTTAACAGTACCGTCTGATGATGCACTTATAATATTATGTCCATCTGGTGAAAATACAACTTCATTAACAAATGATGTATGTCCACGAAATTCTTTTAATGTTTTTCCTGATTTTAAACCATGTATTCTAATTGTTGCATCAAATGATGCTGTTAATATTTGACCATTATCACGACTAAATTGTATACAAGTAACACCTTTAGCATGTGCTTTTTCAAATTTACGTAAACATTGTCCACTTTGTACTTTCCATACTTTAATTTTACCATCTTGTGAGCCACTTGCAAGCATTTCACTATCACGACTAAATGCCATTGATAATACTGCTTGTTCCATCATCATAAAATTATCTTGTGCTTGATATTTTAAATCTTTTCTTATTTTACCAGTTGTAAAATTCCATACTTCAATAAAACCATCAACAGATCCAGTTATTAAAAATTGTCCATCTGGTGAAAAACGTGCACATTCAACATGTGATTTTTGACCAAATTTAATTTGTTTTGATAATTGAGTTGGATATTTTTCATCTTCTTGATCACGTACTGCTGCTTTACCACGGAATAAATCAATTGTTGTACCTGGTGGTAATAAACCTTGATGTTGTTGCCATTTTAATGCTTGACCAAGTAATGCCAATAATCTACTTGATGGTACAACTGATACCTCACCAGATAAAGAATTTGCAATAAATGCACGACGTTTTTCTTTAGTACTACCATCTGGATAAGCTTCACGAGGATCAAAATATGATCTTGCCAATAAATTTTCTATAATTAATTATATCAATTATACATAATTATTTATATTAATCAATCAATGAACAATTATAAAATTTAAATTTAATTTGATTACCAAGATGTATATATCTTTCTGGTTCTTGTTGTTTCATCATAATCATTGGATCAGTTTGACGAAGTAATGAACGTGCAGCACCTAATTCTCTTAATTCAATCAATTCTAATACAACTTGTTCATAAACATCAATTAATTTTTTATCTGGTAATTTTAATGATTGTATTGCTTTTAATACAGTATCCCAATGTCCATTATTTATATCAGCAACAAAACCATCAACACTATCAACTGTATTTAATGATACTCCAGTTTCTTCCTATTTATTTTATAAGAAAAAATTATTAATTATTTTTACATTAATTAATTGAATCATAAAGGTGTACGTAAAGTATCCTATAGTTATTTATATAATACCTGGAGTGCTTGAAGAGTTTTAACAAGATTTGATTCTTTTAGATATTGTTGAATCAGACGAATAACACTGAAATAATCAAAACATTATTCACATAAATATTTATTTCTTGATTTTTTTGATTGTTGTCTTAATTATTTATTATAATTTTGTGTATAATTTACATACTCAGCTGATTCGATTTCTATTGACATTTTTTTAAATTCGAATTACTCTTAGTTTTAATTATTTATTTATTTATTTATTTATTTATTTATATTTATTTATCAATTCGTATATAAGCGTCTCTGTATTAGAAGGTTATGTTATTTATCTTTCGTACAAAAAATCTACTGTATCGATTAAAATTTAGTTGTCTGAAATAACATTAGGTTGCCATCTACCGTTAAATCGAAATTTTCCTCGGAATTAAAAAAACAATTTATTCGAAATCTGGTTGTAACAGGGTTATAGAACTCGGCAAGAGGTATTCGATGCCGTTTCCCGTTTTTTTCCAGGATCAGGACTTTTTTTTTTTTTTGACCTGCTGCATTTAAAAAAAATCAGAAAAATATGGGGTTTTAACAGGGTTATAGAACTCGACAAGAGGTATCCGATGCAGTTTCCCGTTTTTTTCCAGGATCAGGACTTTTTGAAAAAAATGACCTGGTGCATTTAAAAAAAATCGGAAAAATATGGGGTTTTAACAGGGTTATAGAACTCGACAAGAGGTATTCGATGCAGTTTCCCGTTTTTTTCCAGGATCAGGACTTTTTTGACCTGGTGCATTTAAAAAAAATCGGAAAAATATGGGGTTTTAACAGGGTTATAGAACTTGACAAGAGGTATTCGATGCCGTTTCCCGTTTTTTTCCAGGATCAGGACTTTTTTTTTTTTTTGACCTGCTGCATTTAAAAAAAATCGGAAAAATATGGGGTTTTAACAGGGTTATAGAACTCGACAAGAGGTATTCGATGCCGCTTCCCGTTTTTTTCCAGGATCAGGACTTTTTGAAAAAAATGACCTGCTGCATTTAAAAAAAATCGGAAAAATATGGGGTTTTAACAGGGTTATAGAACTTGACAAGAGGTATTCGATGCCGCTTCCCGTTTTTTTCCAGGATCAGGACTTTTTTTTTTTTGACCTGCTGCATTTAAAAAAAATCGGAAAAATATGGGGTTTTAACAGGGTTATAGAACTCGACAAGAGGTATTCGATGCCGCTTCCCGTTTTTTTCCAGGATCAGGACTTTTTTTTTTTTGACCTGCTGCATTTAAAAAAAATCGGAAAAATATGGGGTTTTAACAGGGTTATAGAACTCGACAAGAGGTATTCGATGCAGCTTCCCGTTTTTTTCCAGGATCAGGACTTTTTGAAAAAAATGACCTGGTGCATTTAAAAAAAATCGGAAAAATATGGGGTTTTAACAGGGTTATAGAACTCGACAAGAGGTATCCGATGCAGTTTCCCGTTTTTTTCCAGGATCAGGACTTTTTGAAAAAAATGACCTGGTGCATTTAAAAAAAATCGGAAAAATATGGGGTTTTAACAGGGTTATAGAACTTGACAAGAGGTATTCGATGCAGTTTCCCGTTTTTTTCCAGGATCAGGACTTTTTGAAAAAAATGACCTGGTGCATTTAAAAAAAATCGGAAAAATATGGGGTTTTAACAGGGTTATAGAACTTGACAAGAGGTATTCGATGCCGCTTCCCGTTTTTTTCCAGGATCAGGACTTTTTTTTTTTTGACCTGCTGCATTTAAAAAAAATCGGAAAAATATGGGGTTTTAACAGGGTTATAGAACTCGACAAGAGGTATTCGATGCCGTTTCCCGTTTTTTTCCAGGATCAGGACTTTTTGAAAAAAATGACCTGGTGCATTTAAAAAAAATCGGAAAAATATGGGGTTTTAACAGGGTTATAGAACTTGACAAGAGGTATTCGATGCCGCTTCCCGTTTTTTTCCAGGATCAGGACTTTTTTTTTTTTGACCTGCTGCATTTAAAAAAAATCGGAAAAATATGGGGTTTTAACAGGGTTATAGAACTCGACAAGAGGTATCCGATGCAGTTTCCCGTTTTTTTCCAGGATCAGGACTTTTTGAAAAAAATGACCTGGTGCATTTAAAAAAAATCGGAAAAATATGGGGTTTTAACAGGGTTATAGAACTCGACAAGAGGTATCCGATGCAGTTTCCCGTTTTTTTCCAGGATCAGGACTTTTTGAAAAAAATGACCTGGTGCATTTAAAAAAAATCGGAAAAATATGGGGTTTTAACAGGGTTATAGAACTTGACAAGAGGTATTCGATGCCGCTTCCCGTTTTTTTCCAGGATCAGGACTTTTTTTTTTTTTGACCTGCTGCATTTAAAAAAAATCGGAAAAATATGGGGTTTTAACAGGGTTATAGAACTCGACAAGAGGTATTCGATGCCGTTTCCCGTTTTTTTCCAGGATCAGGACTTTTTTTGACCTGCTGCATTTAAAAAAAATCGGAAAAATATGGGGTTTTAACAGGGTTATAGAACTCGACAAGAGGTATCCGATGCAGTTTCCCGTTTTTTTCCAGGATCAGGACTTTTTGAAAAAAATGACCTGGTGCATTTAAAAAAAATCGGAAAAATATGGGGTTTTAACAGGGTTATAGAACTCGACAAGAGGTATCCGATGCAGTTTCCCGTTTTTTTCCAGGATCAGGACTTTTTGAAAAAAATGACCTGGTGCATTTAAAAAAAATCGGAAAAATATGGGGTTTTAACAGGGTTATAGAACTTGACAAGAGGTATTCGATGCCGCTTCCCGTTTTTTTCCAGGATCAGGACTTTTTTTTTTTTGACCTGCTGCATTTAAAAAAAATCGGAAAAATATGGGGTTTTAACAGGGTTATAGAACTCGACAAGAGGTATTCGATGCAGTTTCCCGTTTTTTTCCAGGATCAGGACTTTTTAAAAAATTTAGACCTGCTGCATTTAAAAAAAATCGGAAAAATATGGGGTTTTAACAGGGTTATAGAACTCGACAAGAGGTATCCGATGCAGTTTCCCGTTTTTTTCCAGGATCAGGACTTTTTGAAAAAAATGACCTGGTGCATTTAAAAAAAATCGGAAAAATATGGGGTTTTAACAGGGTTATAGAACTCGACAAGAGGTATCCGATGCAGTTTCCCGTTTTTTTCCAGGATCAGGACTTTTTGAAAAAAATGACCTGGTGCATTTAAAAAAAATCGGAAAAATATGGGGTTTTAACAGGGTTATAGAACTCGACAAGAGGTATCCGATGCAGTTTCCCGTTTTTTTCCAGGATCAGGACTTTTTAAAAAATATTAGCTGGTGCATTTAAAAAGAATCGGAAAAATATGGGGTTTTAACAGGGTTATAGAACTTGGCAAGAGGTATCCGATGCAGCTTCCCGTTTTTTTCCAGGATCAGGACTTTTTGAAAAAAATGACCTGGTGCATTTAAAAAAAATCGGAAAAATATGAGGTTTTAACAGGGTTATAGAACTTGACAAGAGGTATTCGATGCCGCTTCCCGTTTTTTTCCAGGATCAGGACTTTTTTTTTTTTACCTGCTGCATTTAAAAAAAATCGGAAAAATATGGGGTTTTAACAGGGTTATAGAACTTGACAAGAGGTATTCGATGCCGTTCCCGTTTTTTTCCAGGATCAGGACTTTTTGAAAAAAATGACCTGGTGCATTTAAAAAAAATCGGAAAAATATGAGGTTTTAACAGGGTTATAGAACTTGACAAGAGGTATTCGATGCCGCTTCCCGTTTTTTTCCAGGATCAGGACTTTTTTTTTTTTTTGACCTGCTGCATTTAAAAAAAATCGGAAAAATATGGGGTTTTAACAGGGTTATAGAACTCGACAAGAGGTATCCGATGCAGTTTCCCGTTTTTTTCCAGGATCAGGACTTTTTGAAAAAAATGACCTGGTGCATTTAAAAAAAATCGGAAAAATATGGGGTTTTAACAGGGTTATAGAACTCGACAAGAGGTATCCGATGCAGTTTCCCGTTTTTTTCCAGGATCAGGACTTTTTGAAAAAAATGACCTGGTGCATTTAAAAAAAATCGGAAAAATATGGGGTTTTAACAGGGTTATAGAACTCGACAAGAGGTATCCGATGCAGTTTCCCGTTTTTTTCCAGGATCAGGACTTTTTAAAAAATATTAGCTGGTGCATTTAAAAAGAATCGGAAAAATATGGGGTTTTAACAGGGTTATAGAACTTGGCAAGAGGTATCCGATGCAGTTTCCCGTTTTTTTCCAGGATCAGGACTTTTTGAAAAAAATGACCTGGTGCATTTAAAAAAAATCGGAAAAATATGAGGTTTTAACAGGGTTATAGAACTTGACAAGAGGTATTCGATGCCGCTTCCCGTTTTTTTCCAGGATCAGGACTTTTTGAAAAAAATGACCTGGTGCATTTAAAAAAAATCGGAAAAATATGGGGTTTTAACAGGGTTATAGAACTCGACAAGAGGTATCCGATGCAGTTTCCCGTTTTTTTCCAGGATCAGGACTTTTTAAAAAATATTAGCTGGTGCATTTAAAAAAAATTGGAAAAATATGGGGTTTCAACAGGGTTATAGAACTCGGCTAGAGGTATTCGAGGCATTTTCTACTTTTTCTCTACCTTCGGTATTTTTCGATATATCGACATTTACTTATTGCAAAATTTAACGAAGAAATTAGGTAAAATACTAGGCAAATATGATTTAAAAAGAGTTATTCAGTCTTTTTTTACTTTTTTTTTGAAAAGTCGTTAGAGCATATCTTAAAAATTCCCGAAAAACTTTTGAATTTGTATCAGGCGAATATAAAAACCAAAGGGGTATTTAAAGTTTTTTTTTCCAAAAACTTTGAATATTTGCTAGACGAATAGGCGAATATAAAAACTGAAGAGGTATTCGACTCATGAAATTATCAAAAAGTCTTTCTAAAAATCAGAGTTATGAAATTTAATAATGATAAACAAAAATTATTTAACAGCCAGTATATTTTTTTTATCTTTCTATCATTCTGTTATAATTCAAACAGTTTGCTATTTTTTTTTGTTTTTAAAATAAAATAAATATTTCAAATAAAAGGAAAAAAACTTTTAGGACTAAAATAATTCAAAGAATACAGTCTGTATTCATTTCCAATATTTTGAGTATCATTTTTTTATTATCATTCTTTATTAATAATTAAATAATTGTATAAAATTTTATAAAAAAAAAAAAAACTAATTATCAATGTTTTTTTTTTTGTATTTTTTATTGAATAAACAATTTGTATTTAAAGAAGACGTCCTTGACAATTTTTTGCACCACACCGACAAATAATAGATTTTCCAGGAATACTATTGACTGTATAATTATAGTTCCAAGTAAGTTCTTCACCAGCTTTAATTGATTTTGATGCAAAAAATGCAACCCAAGGAAATCTAACATCATGAGTATCAACAAATACATTTTGTACAAATACATTTGGATCACATGAATGATTAAAATATCTTCCAATATTACCAGCTGTTTTTCCATCAACAACATATATACTTTCATTTGGACCATAATATTCTAAAACTGATTTATTACGTGCTTTAATATTATTATTTTGGTTTTTTTTAGTAACATTATTTAATTCTTCATCTGAACTATCATTATCCGTACAATCTAATTCAATAATATCAACTTCATCATCATGATTATCATCATTGTATTTTCTTTTTCTTAATTTTTTTTTTGTTGTTCCTGTTTTTGTTTGACCATTTAATATTGGTCCATCATAATGTTCAATAATAAATTCATTATCATATTCATATGTACCCATTTTTTTAACTGGACTATTATCATTTAATGATAATGGATCTGTTGTTGGTTCAACAACATCACTTTCATAATCAGCTTTCATTGCTTCAACAACTTCAACATAATCTAATTCAGCTAAATATTCATCACCATAATTTTTACCACCTTCATTTGCTCCTTGTTCAGTTAATAATCTACCAGCATAAATACATATAAATGAACCACTTGGTACATCATTAAGACATCTTATACCCCAACCTCTTGTTAATGTTCTAAATACTTGAAGTTTTAATTTTAATGGATGTTGTACAACACGATTAAGACATGTTTTAACAGAACATTTACAATTTGAATTACATTCATAAATACCAGTACTAACTGGTTCAGGTAAACGTTTATATTCATAACCAACATAATTTGTTTGTACACGACCATCAAATGATGCACCTTGTATTGTTAATTTCCAACATGAACATTTTGTTTTATCAGCACAATCATCTTCACAATCACAACCACATAAAAAATTTGGATCAAGATTTAAATTAACTCCTTCAGTTGGTTCTCTTTTAATTGTATAACGTATTGTTTCTGGATGTATACAATCAATTTCATTAACACATGGTACTGGTATATTTTCAACTCCATAACTTAAATCTTTAATATTAACATAACATGTATCAATAACAAATTCTCTTAAACAATTTGTCCAATGATCAAAATTAAATAAATCAACTGACATTGATGATTTTGTTTTACTTAAATATTTATGTAATAATTCTATATTTTCAATTCTACGACCACATGGTGCTTGATATATTATTATTTCAATATTACTATTATGAATTTTACAACGTTGTCTACTCCAGCCACATAATAATGGTATTGATAACATTGAATATCCTTTAAAATCATCTGGTGTATATTGTATATGTTTTATACATTTTGAACTACATTTATGTGGTATAAAATCATCTGGACTTATATTATTTTGTGTTTTATATTGTACAATACTGTGAGATGATTTTTTTTCATCTGATAATATTGTTGGACTTGATGATTTTGGTATTTGTAAAGTTGATGTATTTGGTAATTGTTTATCATTTGAATGTTTTAATAATGGTATTTTACGTTTTATTGATAATGTTTTTGGTCTATTTAATTGTTGTGTTAATTCTTGTTTTGTTGTACTTTTTTTAGCAACTGAACGATAATCAGGTGATGAAATTGTTGAAGTAATATTATTTTTAGAATTAACATTATCAAAAATTTCAGTTGGTTGACTTATTGTTTTATTTTGATCAAGTATTTTAAATCTTTCTGAACCACGAAAAATCCATTCCGTTCTTCCAACTTTATCAAAAAAAATTTGTACTAAACTAGAATCAATTTTTAATACTGTTGATAACCACCATTTACCATTCCATTCTGTTTTTAATATTTGACTTTCATGTAATTTAATCATATTATGTTCTGGATATTTTTTAAAATAATTTTCAACAAAAACACGAAAATTTATTGGTAAATTATCCAAATAATTTGTTTTGTTTTCATATACAATAAATATATTTTCATGTTTAACATAATTTAATGTTTCATTATCAAAAAATATTAAATATCTATGTTTATTTGTTGATTTTGGTGGTTCAGCAATAATACCATAATAATAACATGAATCCATAAATGATAAATTATCAATTGTTGCAACAACTTGTGTACCAACTGGAATAATAACTGATGATGATTTTGAATAAAGTGCAAGTTCATTACCAAATACACTTGTTAATTTATTATTATATTTTTTATGTATATATTTAACACGATATAATAATGGATGTTGTTGTATTATTGATTTAACTTCTGCTGCAATCCAGGGTAATGAATTATTTTTTTTGACTAGAACTTTACAATTACATTCAATACGAGGACGTATTAATGTACCAGTTGGTGATAAATCATATCCAGTAGAAATTTTATTATTAATATTATTTGGTGAAACATTATCTTTTTTTTTTTTTGATGTATCAATAACATTTGTTGTTATTTGTTCTTGAAACGTTACATCATTTAATGAATTAATTGACATACCATTGAAATTACCCAATGATGTCGATAATGAATTAGTTGATGATGATGAAGGTGATGGTGATAATGATTTATTTATTGAATCATTACTTATTGCTCTAATTTTATTTGATTGTACACTTTTTACAGTTACAACTTGTATTTCATCATCAAGTACAATAACATCATCTAAAAAAAAAAAATGATAAAAATTTTCATGTCAATTAAGTAAACTAAATAAATATTATTATAGATATAATTATTTACCTTCAGTTGTAGATTTTTTTGGTTCATCATTACTGTCAGAATCAATGGTTATTATATCAACATTCATTTTATTGTTATTAATTTATATTTATATCTCTCAAATAATTATAGAATATCCTAAAATAAATAAACAAATTAATTATTAATTAATAAATTTTGATAATTTTTTATCAAATAAAATAACAATTACTTGTTTTTTCCTGATAAGTCATTGACCACTTGTTGAATTATCAGGTTATTATTTTGATTTTATATAAACAGTCTTGATAATTATACAGTGATATGTATTAAACACTAATTGTTATTTTTTTTTTGTTGAATACAGTAGGATTATGATTAAACTTTTAAAATAAAAGTTTAATTTTTCTATAAAAAATTAAGTTGAATACATGCAGGTACAAAACTGTATGTACGAAACACACGAGTGAATGATTCAGTTTTAAGAGTAACAACAAAAAAAAAAAAAAGGGTAAACAATTCTTAGAATATATTTTTTTATTTATTTATTTGTTTTTTTTTTCTCTCGTTTAGCCATTTTGGTTACTGCTTGCTCAAATGGTAGCTTAGATTTCTGTTTTATTTTGTAAAGATCAGCTGTTCGATGCATTTACTTTTTTGCTTATTATGTACTCCTAATACAAAACCAAAAATACTTTCTGATATTTCATATTTACTTATATTATGTAAATAAATAAATGATACAAACAAAGTAATGATGATGATGATGATGATGATGATGATGATGATGATGATTTAAATAATAAAACAACATTTTTTTTAATATTATCTATATATTTATTATTTATTTTAGAACAAAAATATGTACGAATGTTTTATATTTTAACAAATTTAATCATATTTATACATATTTAATTAATAATGGTAAAATGTTTATCATTTTAATCATCAAAAATATATATTTATTAATAGCTTATAATATAATTAAGTTATAATCAACATTTTAAAGATATAAATAAAAATATTTTATAAAAAAAGAGTTTGTTTTTTTGTTTTTCATGTTGAATTAACAGATAATTAATATTTTTTTTATAAACATGATTAAATAATATTGAGCTAATAAATTTTAATTTTTAGTTGTACTTTTTTTGGCAACTGAACTTATTGGAATTGCTTTTGGTTTAGGTGGTCTAGATGTTTTAATAAAACTTTTTGGTTCAATTTTAATTGCTGGTGGAACATTACTTTTTGTTTCAGTTTTTTCAATTTTTTCAGGTTCTTGTTTTTTACATTCATCAATATTATTATTATTATTATTTATATTTTTTTCATTATTTTCCATTTCAGCTTTATAAATTGGATTTAATCTTTTTGAACCACGATAAATCCATTCAATTCTATCATCATTATTAAATTTTATTTGTGCTAAACTAGCATCAACATCAATAACTTGAGCAAGATACCATTTACCATCCCATTCAGTTTGAATATATTGATTTTTACTTAATTTAATCATTTTACGTTTTGGATATGATTCTTGATATTTTTTAATAAATTCACGTATTTCAACTGGTACATCTTGCCAAACATGGGGTGAACTTTCATTAACAACACGTATTTTATCATGATAAACATATTGACAATAACCATCATCAAAAAATACTAAATATCTCCAATCATTAACAATGCTTGGTTGTTCTCCAATAACACCAGAATAATATTTACTTGATTGTGTATCTTCAAATATAGCAACAACTCTTGTATTAACTGGTATTATAACCATTGATGCTTGATTTATTGCTAAATCTTTAGCTACTACTGTTTTTGTTTGACTACTAAATTTTGCTGATTTATATTTTATCAAATATTCCAAAGGATAACGTGATTTAATTTCTATAACTTTTGCTTGTGCCCAAGGCATAAATGGATGTATTTTAACTAACACATTTGAACCAATTTCAGCTGGATTTTTAATTAATGTACCAATTGGTGGTAAACCAACAACAGTACCTTCTTTTTTTTTATTATTATTTAATGTACGTATTTGAGTTACTTTTTTAGTAGCAACAAGTCCATGTGATGTATTTGGTAATAACATTGATGATGAATTTAAATCATCTGGTAATTTTATCATTGGATCTATTTTTGTTGATGATGATGATGATATATTTTCTTTATTTTTATTAAAAGTTGGTTTAAACATTGCTGGATTTTTAATACTTTCACGATAAAGTGGTTCAAGTCTTAATGAACCACGATATATCCATTCTGTTCTTTTATCAGATTCAAAATATAATTGTACAAGACTAGCATCAACAGCTATTACTTTTGTATCCCACCATTTACAATTCCATTCTGTTCTTAATTCTTGATCTGGACAAAGTTTTGTCATTGGTATTTCTGGATATTTTGATAAATAATTTTGTATAAATAAACGATTACAATCTGGTACATCATCCCATACATCTGTTGATGATTCACTAACAACAAATACATCATTATGATTAACATATTGTGTACTTCCATCATCATAAAAAATTAAATATCTATGACCATTTGTTGATTTCGGACATTCAGCAACAATACCAGACCAATAATTTGAATTAACACCTTCATTATATATTGCAACAACTCTTGTTGCAACTGGTATTTTTGATGCTGCCGCTTGAAATACTGCTAATTGTTTACCAAATACATCTTTCATTTGATTATTAAATTTTTTTGGAATTAATTTAACACGATATGTCATTATTGAATCTTTTGGAAGTGATGATACTTTTGCTTTTATCCAAGGATGTAGAGGTTTTTTTTCTACCAATACATCACTATTTATTTTTACTTGATGACGTTTAAATGCACCTTGTAATGATAAATTTGGTGTTGATGGTTGTGATTTTTCATCACCTAAAAAATTAAAATTAAATTAAAATATATTACATTTATTTATTAATATGAAAAATAAATATATTTACTCTTGCTGCTTGATGGCTCTGATTCAATGATTTCCAGGTCTGATTCGTCTTGTGACATTTTTTTTTATCTTTGAAGATTTGGTTTGCTAATTTTTCTCTGTATATCTATTCAACAAAAAAAAAGAAACAAATACATTTATTATTATTAAATAATTGATACATAAAAATCTGCACCAAGTATCAACAGTACCTTTTTTTTTTTTTTTGTCAATTATGATTTGACACGTGTTCTTGAGTTGTTGTTGTGTTGTTGTTGTTGTTGTTAATATATTGGTGTAGGTATAGGTATATTATTTTCGTTCAATGAACAATGTTAAATTGAATGTATTTATGTATATTTGATATAATCAGAAAAGCAGAAAGGTTTATTATAACAAATAAAATGATTAACAAATAATTAATTAATAAGAACTTTCAAAGAAAAAAAAAAACACACACACATATCAGCAAATCACAGCAAATTTTTTGAGGGAAAAAAATATTATGAAAACACAGTGTCGATAGTGCAGGAGTCAACATCATCGAGTATCATCAAGATGACGAAAAATCATAATTTGCGCATGACAACCCATTTACAATTTAGCTCTTCTAGATTGATCAAAACTGACCCAAACTCTCGCATGTGTTTATTTATGCCGAATTTTTTTAATTAAATAAATATTTTTACCAACAACGCCAAGTAAATAAATTTATCTTATATTCAATGGAACAAGAGCTAGATAATAACATAGCAATTAATATTTATATTTAACTATTGCTAATAGTAAAGCAAGTTGTATTTGATATTTTGTTGAATAGAAAAAAAAAAACAAGGTAAGCCAATTGTCAAATAAAGCAATATTGAGCATTTTTATATTCACTTTATTATTATTTAATGAAAATAATTTTTTAATAATAAATATTTTAGGTCATCATGTCAAATGAACAAGAAAAAATGGAAGTAATTGATCTTGATTCTGATAATGAAGATAAAAAATTAATAGAAAAAAAAAAAACAATAAATCATAGTATGTCTTGTATTAATTTTAATTGTAAATCTGGTGTTAATATGAAAATAGCATCAACATTTGCATGTACTTATTATGGTGTTAATACAACTAAAAAAAAAAGACGTTTTATTTGTGAAGAATGTTATGAAGCACCAATTTCACATCAAGAAACATTAGCAGTTGCAGTATTAGAACGTAAACCAATATTTGAATGTCAATTTCCTGATGATAGTACTAATCATATTAATTTATCAGACAGTGATTCTGATAATGAAGAAAATAAAAATGATTTTATATCAGAAAATGTACTTTTAGATATTGAAAATAAATTTGCCAGTGCAATGGTAAATGTATTAGGAAAATGTGACATACATTATCAACAGGGTGAAGCATATAAATATTTAAAAACAAAATTTGATCGTATTGATGATGATTATAAGCTCTTAGATGATGAACTTGATGTTATGATGAAAAAAATGGATTTATTAAGAAATACATTTTATGATCAATATAAACCAATGATACGTTATCATCAAAGTGTTGAATTTGAAGATACAATTGTTCAACCATCATCACAAACAACATCAAGAATTTTATCACCACCAGCATTATCACCAATTCAATTAAATAATTTACAAACACAAGGTTTAACATCAGTAGCAACAAAAAAAGTAACACAAGTTAGAAAACCACAATTATCAACAATAAATGGTCCACAAGATATAACACAAGTTGAAGTTATGTCTATTGAACAAAAAGATAGATCAGCACTTAGTTATGGTTTACCACCACATGGACAATTAATACGTCGTCCAGCTGAAGTTGAAAGTATTGTATTAGTTATGAAACATCCATTAATGGCATGGATTAAAGCAAAAGTACAATCAATTGTATCAAAATCACCAATGACATATAGAGTTAAATTTATACCAAAAAGATTTAATAATCAAGTTAAAAATATGTGTGGTAAACAAATTGCATTATTTCAACCAGCAACTGTTATTATACCAGTATCAACAAGAGTTGTTGCAATATTTAATGATGTACAAGCTAGTAATTATTTTTCTGGTGTTATTGCTGAACCACCAAAAGCAACAAATAAATTTCGTTATTTAGTATTTTTTGATGATGGATATGCACAATATGTTGCACATAAACAAATATTTGTTGTTACTGAAAGTTCACCACGTGTTTGGGAAGATGTACCAGTTGAATCACGTGATTTTATTAAAAAATATCTTGAAACATATCCAGAACGTCCATTAGTTAAATTAGAAGTTGGTCAAGTTGTTAAAACTGAATGGATGGGTAAATGGTGGATTGCAAGAGTTATTCAAGTTGATGCAAGTTTAGTACAAATGCATTTTGATGCTGATGGTAGAACTGAATGGATATATCGTGGTTCACAAAGACTTGGTCCATTATTTCTTGAATTTGCTAAAGCAAAAAATCGTCAACAGGGTCATCATGCACAAGTTAATAAAGCAAGTCGTCATATATCTGGTCCATTTACAAAATCAAAACAACCATATGTTGAATATACATCTGGTATTGGTGATTTTGAAGAAACAATTAATAATAATAAAAAAACAATGTTAAAATATGATAATAAAACACAAAGTGGTACATCATCATCATCAACAACAATAACAAATAATTTAACACCACCAGTTAGAGCTGTTGCTAGAAAAAGTACTGGTAGAAAACCAATACCAATTTTACCAGCACCAGCACCAGCACCAGCACCAACATATGATTTAACATATATTAATGCTGAATCAAAACCATCACACAGCATTGTTTATTATCAAACACAACATAAAATACGTCCACGTAAATATGTAGTACATGATTGTAGTCCAAAATGTATTGAAGGTATATCATATACACCAGATGATCTTAAAGGTTTTTCACCATTATCAATACCATTATTATGTGGTTGGAATAGACAACTTTGTAAATACAGTAAAGGCAAAAAAGTTGAAATATATCAAGCACCATGTGGTTTAAGACTACGTAATTTAGAAGAAGTACATAGATATTTACGTATTACTAAATCAACAATGTCTGTTGATTTATTTGATTTTGATCATTGGGTACATTGTCTTGCTGAATTTGTACTTGATAAATGTTTTGTTAATATTAAAGATTTAAGTTATGGAGTTGAAAATGTATTAATACCATGTGTTAATGAAATTGATCATGCATTACCAGATACAATAACATATAGTACTAAAAGAGAACCAACTGAAGGAGTTAATTTAAATCTTGATCCAAACTTTTTATGTTGTTGTGATTGTGAAGATGATTGTGCTGATAAAACAAAATGTCAATGTTGGCAATTAACAATACAAGGTGCACCATTTGGTGGTCGTACACAAAACAATAATGTCGGTTATGTATATAAACGTTTACCTGAACCAGTTAGTACTGGTATTTATGAATGTAATTCAAATTGTAAATGTTCTGTTAAAACATGTCTTAATCGTGTTGTACAACATCCATTAACATTAAAACTTCAAGTATTTAAAACAGCACCAAGAGGTTGGGGTATAAGATGTCTCAATGATATACCACTTGGTTCATTTATATGTATTTATGCTGGTAGATTATTAACTGAACAAGGAGCAAATGAAGGTGGTAAAAATTATGGTGATGAATATTTAGCTGAATTAGATTATGTTGAAGTTGTTGA
This sequence comes from Lysiphlebus fabarum, assembly GCA_011426435.1. NCBI lineage: Eukaryota > Metazoa > Arthropoda > Insecta > Hymenoptera > Braconidae > Lysiphlebus > Lysiphlebus fabarum. The sequence goes on from WSYQ01001141.1 coordinate 128,685, forward strand.
AGCAATGAAAGCTGATTATGAAAGTGAAGCATTAGAACCAGAAATACCAATTGATGAATCAGTTGATCCACCATCACCAAGTGATAAATTACAATCTGAAGAAGAACAATTTATAACAACAACAACAACAACAACAACAACAACAACAACATCATCGTCATCATCATCAACAGCAACAACTTCAAATAAAAAAAAAGGATCATATGAATCTGATGAAGAATTTAATATTAATCAATATAATAATGAATATTCACGTCTTGATACTGAAACTGATGAATCAATGAAAAAAAGATTAAGAAAACGTAAAAAAAGTGATGAATTACATACACCAACAATTGATGGTACAGATGAAAAAAGTGAAGATGGTACATCATCATCAAAAGGTGATACATCTGAACGTACTGATAATAATAAAGAAGCATCTGATGAAGAAGAACAAACAACTGAATTAATGAGACAACCAAGAAGATTTGAACCAACTTTAGAATTACCACAAGTTGAAAGACCAAAATTTAAATCAGTACGTGATTTTTATGGTGCTGATGAAGCTGTTTATATTATGGATGCTAAAACAACTGGTAATATTGGTAGATATTTAAATCATTCATGTGATCCAAATGTATTTGTACAAAATGTATTTGTTGATACTCATGATGTTAGATTTCCTTGGGTTGCATTTTTTGCATTAAATTTTATTAGAGCTGGACAAGAATTAACATGGAATTATAGTTATGATGTTGGTAGTATACCTGGTAAAGTTATACTATGTCGATGTGGTGCATCTAATTGTCGTGGTCGTCTTTTATAAAAAAACAATATAAATTTTTTTTTTTTATTTCAATTATTTATAAATAACAATATCTTTTTTTTTTTTTCTTTTGATTTTTTTAAAAAATATAATTTGTAATTTTTAAATAAAAAAAAAAATCAAGTGTTATAATAAAAATGCAATTTTACAAAAATAAATAATATTAAAATGAATTTTAAATAACAAAATATTTTAATATAATATATATATTCATTTTTTATTACTAAAAAATACAAGATAAAATTTAATTATGCATTACAAGTTTATTTTTATTATTGACAAGATATCAAGCTAGGCACAAATCGAATGGATTTATTTTCTATTATTATTATATTATTTTAATTGATTTATTTATTTAATAGTGCCTTTGATTCTGCTTTGTACCAAGTTGACGGATTTTTATTAATTATTTGTTTATTTATATTCTAGGCATATTTTAATTATTAATATTCTTTTTATGATTAATTTATATAAAATGCAAGATAATCATTAAAAGCAATTAAGTCTTCGTTATTTAAAAAAAAAAAAAAATAGATAAACACAATTTAAAAAAGAATAAATTTTACACAGCAAGTTTTACATCATCACGAAGATAGTTGCATGTTATTAAATTTGACCATTTATTTCTAGAATTATCTAGGCTTATCTCACAGATATATATATTTTTTTTTATATAATATTATAATCACTTATAATAAAAAATATTACAACAAATCAAACTCGTATACTATTGAAATTAAAAAAAAAAAAAAAAAAAGAATTGATCATGTAACAAAGCTGGAAATTATTCTACAAGGAACATCAACAACTAACGTAACAAAATTACAAATTTTTATTATTTTCTTTAATCTTTTGGAGTTTATGATATTAATATTATTTTTTGTTTTATTTTATAAAATTACCATTTTGGTTGAATGCTAGTGTGATGCTTGAAGCATATTTTTAATTTCATCTTTTTCAGCAGCATCAATATAACTTAAACCATCTGGTGTTTGACCATCAGGTTTTGCACCTTTTTCAAGAAGTAATTTAACACAATTTGTATGTCCTTCCCAAATTGCTGCTAGTAAAGTTGTTATTCCATGTTTATCAGTTGCCTAAATAATTTAAATTAATATTAAAAAATTAATTTTTATCAATATTATTATTAATAATAATATAAATAACTTACATTTGCATTTGCACCTTTATCTAAAAGATACCTGACAACTTCATTTTGTCCATAATCAGCAGCATAATGTAATGGTGTTCTACCATCAATCATTTGATTAACATCAATATTCTACCGGTAAAAAATAAATGTTATTTAATAATTAAGTAAACAAACATTATTAATTAGTATTTAATGAAAAGTGATTATTTTAGAAACAGATGAATAATTGTGTCAAATAAAAATTAAATTAAAAAAAAAAAAACAACAAATGACAGTACCTTGTTTTCAACAATATCACGAACTTGATCAAGATCACCGTTTTTAATTCCCCAAACTAATTCACTCATTTTTATCAGTATAATATAATTTTATCAAAATATTAAAATATACAATGTATACAACAATGACAATAGATATTTGATATTATTATTTTATATAGGTGTATATTATTTTTTTTTTGGTTAGTCATACGTTATTATCATACCTATATATATGTATATTATCTCCACCTTCGCAACTAGAAAATACATACACAACAAACAAGTTGAGTTTGACACTTGAATGCGACAAAATATGTATATTTTATTTTCCTTTTTTTTTTATAAAATTGTGTAAAACTGATCCAATAAGATGACTCAGTAATACTGAATTAAAATAATTAACCAATCAGAAAGGTAGCACTATAAAAGTGTGTAATATCAAATACATTTATAATATTTTTTTGGAAATAAATGGAGTGGGAGTGATTTGTTTGATATCCTCAATTTACTCAGATAATTATTTGAAAATATAAAAAAACAAAATCCTAATTCATTTAGAACTATATGAAATTATTTATAAAAAATAAAAAATAGATTTATAACTAAAATATAATTTACTGTTTAAATTTTAAATAATTATAATTTGTCATTATGAATTTAAATAAATAAAAACACACAAGACAAGTATTAAAGTATGAACATTTATTTATTAAATATAATTCAATCATTAATTAAATATATATTTATTGATCTTTAATTTCACGAAGACGACGAACAGCTGATCTAACTGAAGCTGCTGCTGTTGTTGAATATACCCATGCACCTCCAGCAACTGTTCTTTGACATCTTTTGCAGGACCAGATTCCTACAACTGATCTTTTCATGGAGTCCTAAATAATTAAAAAACAATTAGTATTATGTAATAGAAAAATTTAAACAGTATAAATATTATTATAAATATGTTGATAAATAAAAAATTAATTTACCTTTCCACAGAATGTACATGTGTATTTACTGTGTTGGGTAATTTCCATCTTCTTGACCATTTTTCTCAAGGAGGCACCATAACGTGTACCATACTTTCCGGTGATTCCAACCTTCTTTGTTCTTTTTGCCTACATAAACAAAAAAATAATAATACATTAGAATAAAGACAATTATATTTTAATATTTTATCATTATTATATCAATTAATTTTTATATTTTATTTATAAAAATAATTAAACATTATTATATATTTTAAAGCATGGATCAATATCAAGTTGTGGTTATGTTTGACTTGCACTGTTTTTAAAAATACACCATAATTAATTAATAAATAATATTAATTAAATTTTTTTTTTCAAATTAAAAATATAAAAAATTATTAAATATAATAACGACACTTTCACTTATTTATATTATTAATTTATAATTAATTTTTACCATTTTAATTGATGATGTTCTGGCTCACGTGAATAGTAAGATCGCGTTGGATAAAAGAGACAGAAAAATTTTTTTTTCCATCAAGAAGCCCACGAAACACACACACACCACGAAACTTACAAAATGGTGGTCAAAAAAGAGGACAATATAGTTTCAATAAATTGTCAATGATGGCGCATTATTATATTCAGAATTATACTGTGCTGCAGTCTGACGGTATAACAATTCATAACAATTAACAATATTTTATTAATCTGGGCAAACTGGGGTTCGAATCCAAGTAAGGGTAATTTTTTTTTTTTTTACTTTCATTTTTTACAAACAATAAATATATATATAGAGCATCCATTTTATTACATTTTATTTATTGAAAAACAAAATTGTATATTGAATTATTTATTGTTGGTTTTAATTTGTAATCAAATAATTAATCTCTGTTTATTTTTAACATGACAATTGATAATTGTTTTTAATAAAATATTTTATAATTTAATAATCTTAACCTTCAATTGATTGAAAAAACGTGAGTTAATTGATGTTATTTTATTATTTATTTATTTATATTAATATTAACTTGATGTTTATTATCAGTAATATTTGTTTTTTAGAAAAAATTAATTTCAAGTTTGATAAATATATTGTTTAAGTTTACTTGATGTACATAAATATTGACATGATTTTTGTTTGATTTGTTTATTTTGTTTAAATTTTATTTATCAACAATAGTTGTTAAATTTATTGATTCATTTTTAATAATTTTTTATTTATTATTACAGATTTTAATTGATAAAAATGTCATTAAATAATGAACAAAGTACAAATGTTACAAATGGAGTAGAAAAAATTGATAATAATACTAGTGAAAATAATGAAAATCATTCTGTTGTACAAGATAATAATACTGTTAAAAGTAAATCTCGTGGTAAAAAAAAAAATGTTAAAAAAGAACCAGTTGAAAGAAAAAGAATAACACGTCGTAGTTGTAAAGGTAATGATATAATAAATGACGTTAAAACACAACAAGATGTCAAAACAAATGGTGATAATGAAAATATAATGAAAGATGAAAATACTGATGATAAAATTAAAACTGTAACTACAAATAGTCAAAATAAAAATGACACAAATATTACAGAATTAATTGATTCAACTGAAATAAATTCTTCAGAAACATCTTTAAAATCAGTATCAAAAACTCTTGAATTAAGAGCATATAGACCTGCACAACGTTCTGTATTGCCTTTGTCAACATCATCAGGTAAAACATTATCAAATTCTCAAGATTCTTCAGATACTTTAAATAATTCTACTAAATCTGTTGAATTATCAACAAATGTAAATGATCATGATGATCAAGAAGATAATAATATTAGTAAAGAAAATAATTTAATAAATAAAACCACAAATTCATTGATAAATAAAAATAACAAAGATGATAATCAATTAAACATAAATAATACATCAACTACAGTTAATAAAAAAGAATTAGTAAAAAAATTAACTGATGAAAAAAAAAATTTTGAAGAAATAAATAAAAATAATATTGATAATGATACAACTATAAATTCAACTACAACAACAACAAAACGTCGTGGAAGATCAAAGAAATTACAAACACCACAAAATCAATTGATAACTAATTTTTTTATTTCAAAAAAACCTGATAGTATAAATGATAATTTACCAAGTTCTTCACATGAAGTTTATTTAAAACAAGAAACATCATTAGATATTGATGATGATTCAAATAGTCAAGAACAAAATGATAAATTAGATAATGAAATTGTTAAAAAAAATTCAAGTAGATTAAAAAAAAGAAAAATAAATGATTCAGCAGATTCAATTAATACAAATGAAAATATAACAACATCTTCTCGTAAAAGATTAAAAAAAAAAACTGATGAAATTGATGGTAAAGGTTTGAGTGGATCAGATTCTGAAGATATTTTAAAAAACGATAAACATAATAATGACAAACCTTATACACCACGTGAACGTACAAGAAAAATAACAAAACCAATTAAAAAATTATCTAATAATAGTGTAAAAAAATTAATAAAATGTGGTAAATGTCAAAAAGAATTTGAAAATTGGGAAGAACATAATTTAATTGATCATCATCTTATAGGTTGGCGTGATGGTGAAGAAAAACCAAATTTAGCAGATCCAATAATTTTTAATGATATTAAAAGAGCATTAGCTAGAGAAAAAGGTAGAAAACGTAAAAAATATGTATGTGAAAATTGTCCAGATATTGTTATATCAAGTTCTGAAGGTTTTGTATCACATGCACGTTTTTGTGGTAAATCAGAAGATGAATTACGTGCACTTAAATGGGAATGTCCATTATGTAAACGTTTATATAATCCAAGTTCACAATATGCACATGAAAGAACCCATAAATTACGTGAAGAAAATGAAAAAAAAATTGAATTACAAAAAAAATTAAATGATGATGAAGATATTAATAATGGTAAATGTAAAAGAAAAGCTGCTAAAAAAGCAGCAACAAAAATAACAGAATTTGTTGATCTAGTCAAAGATAATAAAAATGATAATAATAAAAAAAATAAAAAAAATAATAATATGATAAAAGAAATGATACCAGATATAATGCCATCAATTAAAATTCCACAAACATTATTAAAAACATGGAAATTATTAATTGATAAAGATAATTTAGTATCATGTCAACAATTTAATTGTAAATTTACAACAAATAATTATGATGAAATATGTAAACATTATTCTGAATGTAAATTAAAACCAGTTGTTTATTTTAAATGTAAAATATGTAAAGATTTTTCTGGTAATAAAATTGAAGTTGAAAAACATATACAAGATGATCATATTAAAAAAGAAAATAATGAAGATTCAGATTTTAATGCAAGTGATGATAGTGATGATAGTGATGATAGTGATGATGACGATGATGATGATGATGATGATGATATTGATTATGATGGTACTATAAATGAAAATAAATCAACTAATAAATCAACAATTAAAATGATAAAAACAAATGGACGAGCAAATTTTATAAAATCAATTGGACAATTACAATCTAAAAATTTACATGCTACTTATTCACTAGCATTACAATGGACAATGGATTTTGAATTAAATAATTATGAATTATCATTATTTGAAAATTTAAAACAAAATAAATTTAATATTGTTAATGATAATAATTTAATTGAACAATATTTACCAAAACAAAAAATTTCAATGTCAATAAAAAATGATTTTGATAATAATAAATCAAAATTAGAAAATAATAAAAATTCTAATGAATGGAAAAGATTGAAACGTTTTGAATCTGATATTATTGATGATATACCATTATTTTTTACTGGTGGTCCAGTTTGGGCAATAGCATGGTTACCAATACCATCAATATTATATGAAGATAAACCAAGTCAATATATTGCAGTTAGTACTCATCCAAATATGAATGATTCATATAAAGTATCAAAATCATATAAATTTAAAAATTCAATTCAAATATGGAAAATAGGACATTTATCAATAGATTCATCATGTATTAATGAAAAACCAATATGTAGTTATATACTTGGACATGAAAATGGTACAATATGGTCAATGGAATGGTGTCCATCTGGTACATATAATTATGATAATAATATAATGGGTTTACTTGCAACTGGTTCATCAGATGGTTGTGTACATATTTATTCATTACCATTTCCAAATAAATTAGATACAGATAATAATGATAATAATATAAATAATAATCCACCATTATATATATCACCACCAATAATAACTCTCCATGTTAATCAAGATTTTGAAAATATAACAAATAAAAATTGGCAATGTTTAAAAATAAATTGGTCAAAAACAAATGGTCATAATATTATTGCTGCTGGTTATTCAAATGGTTATGTATCATTATGGGATTTAAATATGTTAACATCAATATTATCAAATACTAAAGGTAATACAATACATTTAGATGCATTTATGCATTTTTATGCTCATGCACATGCTGTTATGCATGTACAAATAATACCAATTGATAATGATAGATATTTATCAACTGTTGGAATGGATAGAGAATCAAAAACATGGGATCTTGAAGATATAAGTGGACCAATGGATTCAATGAAAAAAGGTGTTGCTGTTAATGGTGCTTGTATATCACATTGGCCAGTATTATTTACATCATATGATGATGCACTTGGTCTTGGTCATACACAAACATATATGGCTGTTATTAGAGAAGCATCAATACATGGTGAACAACGTGTTATACCAATATTACCAACAAATTCACCATGTTATGGTATTGCAACATCTGATTGGGCAAATGGTATTTGTCATAGTACTGTTGCTGGTGATATTACAGCATTATTTCCAGGTCAATTATTATATGTTAAAGATTTTGATAAATTATCAAGAAGAAGATGGCTTGTAACATCAATTGAAACAGTTAATTTTAATAAAATTTCTGATAATAATAATTCAAATGATAATGATGATGATGATGATGATGATAATAAAAATATAAATGATAATAATAATGATGATGATAAACAAAATAAAAAAAATAATAATAAAAAACAAGATAAAATAGATAAAATTAATAAAAAAGAATATGAATATGGACCAGAATTATATGAAGAATGTCATGATAAATTTGGTATTATTTTTAAAGATGATTTAACTAGAAGTAATATTAAATTATCATCATCTAATCGTAAAAGTGCTATCAATTCAGATGCAATGAATAGTGCACCTATTGAACAGTATCCATTTACATCAATTAATAGAGTAAGTTTATTTTTATAATTATTAATTATATTATTTTATTTGTTTATATTTATATCCTATATTTTTTTTTTTACTTCTCAAACAGTTGGCATGGAATTCAAATGCCTGGAGTTTCCTTTGGTTAGCTGCTGGTTATCAAAATGGATTAGTCAGATTATTATCTTTAAATACCATGTCAATGGGTAACACAATTAAAAAAGACTTACCAATTCATATAAAAAATATGTTAAAAAAAAAAAAAAATTCTAATATATAGATAAAAAATAAATTCACCATAGTTTTAATGATAAAAATTTTAAAATTATTAATTTGCATAATAGTTTGTTATCAATTTGCAAAATTTATAATAAGTCATTTGCTTTTTAAATTTTAGTTAAAATTAATTTTAAAAAGTTCTTATTTTTTATAATATATATAAATATATCAATGAAATAAATTGTAAGCTATAGATAAATTCTAAATGAACATTTTAATATTTAAAAAATATAAATAAATTATTTATAAATTTAATATTATTTAGTTTATTTATTTAAATATATTTTTAATAAATATATAAATTAATATAAAAATTTAAAAAAGTAAGATAAATATTTTTATATTATTAAAACAAAAAAAATATATATTGTCATTCTGATATAGGGCAATATAACTTGACAACCTTCAGTTTTAAATTATTCGTACTGGTTTACATTGATGATGAAGGTGTGGCTAAAGTGAACAAGTAAGGAAATTGTTTACATCTATATTGCCTCATGATGAAAAATCTAAATAACAATAGTATTCAATAGATATACAATAACATTTCTTCAATATAAAAATTAAATTGATGTAAGACTTAACGAGTGTTGTGTCTACACAATAAATTAATGAAAAAAAAAAAATAAAAAAATTTCCTTTCGCTTCTGTTAAGACACGCTTGGTGACCATTTGATTTCACTGTTCGATACCATCTCTCTTTGGGTGACCAGTTTTTTATTTTTATTATTATATATCATTTCTTCTTTGCTAACACATGTATCATGTTTTATTTTCTAGATATAAGTACATACATAAAAACAAAGACAAAAAAATAAAATGTACACGTGCGAAATAAATATACAACAAATCAATATATAATTAAAATTGTCTGAGAGCTGTCTAGATGAAAAAGAAAGGAGAAAGGTATCATATGATTGGTGCAAATAAAAAAAAAGCTGGAAGGGATTCTTAACATGTCTTTTAAACAGCAAATCAATTGGCCTCATTATCAAATACAGTGGAATATTCCAGTCCTCATGACAACAAAAAATAAATAATATTTAAAACATCAAATACAATAACACACTCAGGGGAAAGTTTAAAGTGTTGCCTCTGGGGTTCCACCTGGGGTGATTCATTTTTCTATTTTTTTAAATTTTATTCATGCCTTGGTAATAAAAAAACTTGTTGATTACTCAATCGAATTAAGTTGTTGATAAAACCACCTTCATATTATATTTATTTATTCAATTTTTAAAATTTTTTTTTTTTTTTTTTGCAGGATGAAATATGCTTGGAGATCGAGGACAATATTACCATCAAGGATTTTATATTTATAATATTTATTATCCATTGTTTATTGGTCCATAGTTTATTTAAAAAAATTTTTTTTTTCCTTGAAACTAAAATTATTATGATTAATTTTTTTTTATATATTTTATTAATGCTTGACCTTCGTAGTTTGTTTTTATTTTTTTTTTTTACGTGTAGAATATTAATTTTCTGATTTAAATATTTATTTATTTTTATTTTTTTTTTTAAATTAAATATTGCATGTTGCATGAAAAATATCGAGGATCTATTGATAAGTAAAAAAAAAATGTGATAAAAATAATTTCCGGGATTTACGCTTCCTGAAATTTTTAAATATACCAATTTTAAAATAATAATAAAAAATTATTATCTATTATTTATTATTTTAAATAAATTATTAAATATTATGGAAGTGTCATGTGAATTTGTAATAATTCGGACGGATGGACTGTTCCATGCGTGAAATCCCATGTAATAGAAATAACTTCCGTCGGAAATTCATGCTCATTGCAATTCATTTTTTATATATTTCTATTAAATTGTTTAACTTGATAAAAAATAATCTGATAAATTAAATAATTTTTTAAATATATTTATCAGATTATTATTGCATTGTAATTAAAAAAAAAAATAACTCAGTTATCAAAATATTATTAAATATTAATTTAATTGCATTATAATTACAATCACACAAAATTTTTTTTTTTTACATCAAAAATATTTGTATAAAAACTTTTAACAATGAATTTATAAATTCATATTTTATTTTTTTGTTTTTCTATTAGATTTTTGTAAGAGAAAAAAAACATAAAAGTGCAGAAATTTATTTTTTAAATTAAAAAAAAAGTGATAAAAAGAAAAAAAAAAAATAATAAAGAAGTTTTTGTGAATTTTTTGTGTCAAGAAAAATTAAAAAAAAAAAACAAATAAAATCAAGTAAATACAAAAAAAAAAAAAAACGTGTTGAGAATCAATAGAATATTTACATGCAACGAATATGAATTTTCATGATAAATTGAATCAAGTCACGTTTACGTTGACCAATATGTAACTTGAATAACTTTTTTTTTTTTTGAATTTAAAAATACAATTTTTTTTGTTTTTTTATCTCAAATTATTTAAAGAACATGTTGATTAAGCTTTAACAGTTGTTGGTTCTTCTGGTTTAGCTTCTTCAACAAGTTCTGGTGGTGTTATTGTTGGAATTTCTGGATATTCAAGTTTAGCACCATCTTCACATTCAAATACTGGACAACATTCTGGAAAAGCTGCTGTTTTGTTTGTTTTTTCAGATATTTTACATTTTGGATTTGCTTTTGGTAATGGTCCACAATCTTCAACAAGTTCAAATAAACGTCCAGAATTGTCATCAGCTGGTACACAAGTTGAACGACCACAGAATGGTGCTAATTCCCAATTTTTACCTGGTTCAATTGTTGAACATTTTGTTGATGCAAAACACATACCAGGAAAATCTAAAAAAAAAACAAGAACAACACATTATTAAACACTCCTTTTATGATAATACAGTATTAATCAAGTGCAAAAAAAAAAAATTTTAAAAAAGAAGTAAAGAAAGAAGAAAAAAAACAGAAAATCTCAAGGCAACACTTTCACTGTCAGATTTAAAACACCCACACGTTAGTTGTGCAAGATTAATCTTAAATATTTGTATACAAACAAAATTAATACATAACTTTTTCAAAAAAAAAAAAAAAAATGATAACAAATAATTATAATAAACAATAAATATTTTAAATTATTAATTACTAACCACGAAGTACATCTGCAGGAATAAGTCTCCTGAATGTTTTTGGTCTATCTTGTTCAACTTCTTGAGCCAAAACAACAGCAGCAACAACAAGAATAGCAATAAAATATTTCATTTTTATTAATAATTATATTAATAAATTAAATTTTAAATTTTATATATGTTTCCGACAATCAACGGATTAATTAATTATTATTATTGTTTTTTTTTTAAATAAATCCTTAAAGGATTGACGAGCTCGATGAGTAACTTGGTACACCTGATTGTGAGACTGGTTCTGAATGATTCTCGTTGCCGCAATTTATACATTTTATTCGGGTGGGGTTTTTTTTTTTTCAATTTTATTTTTTTATCATAACTCCCCACTCACCAGGAGGTATACACTGTTCTCCAAGTGGGTACCATGTATTTCTACCATCAATTGATTCATTGTGTTCTACTTTAAATAAATAAAAATAAGCAAATCTATTAAAATTTTAAAGAGAAATAATTCTTGTTGAATTGTCGAAAAAAAAAAAAAAATTATTTATTTTTTTCTAGCATTTCTTTGTTTTAAATTATTTTTTTAATTTTAGATTTATTAATTTGTTATGGTGTCGTGAATTTGAAATAATCATAAATTCAATTGTATTGTATATATAATGAAAAAAATTAAAAAAAAAAAAAAAATCAGGGAAGTCATTAAAACCCATCAAGGTTTTATGCATTTCCACGCTTTGGTGACTAACTTTCGCCCTCTAATTGATTTCGCTCTGACAGATCTAGATATTATTATTTATTTTTTAATAATATACATAATATATATTATATTATTTACATTATTATATTCAAATATTTATTTAAAAATTAGGTAATATCTGACATAAAAATACTTTTATAAATATCAATTCTGAGAATATAATATTTAAAAATTTACATGTAAAAAATAACATATAAAATTAATGATGATAAAGAAATAAAAAAAAAAAAGATAATATTAAATAAAGATGTTTAAATTTCACAAGCGAAAGTTTGTTTGTCACGGTTTTGTCTGTAGTTGGCTCTCAAATAATCCCTGTGAAAATCATCCTTGATCATGGATCGTTAGGCAAATCTCTCGATGTTAATTTTAATTTTTTTAAATATATATTTTTTTTTCTCATCTGAAAATAATATTGACTTTCTCAATATTATAAGCTATATTTAATATAATAATAATATTTATTTTAGATATTGTGTATTTTAAATTTAAAAAAAAAAAAAATAATTAAATTTACGAAATTATAATTTTATCTAAATTTATTGGTGTCACAAGACAATGGTGCCTTATTTGTAAATTGGGACAAGTGACTGTCCATGAAGATTTCATTTTTTTTTTTTAAATTTTTTTAATGTTTTTTTTTTTTTTCTTCATCTCATTTGGATTACAAAAGATGACGCAAATGGATCTTTAAATTTAATATGAATTTATACCTTGGATTTAATTTATTGAGATTAATATCTGCTTGATCGTGAAAAGGTGAAAGCTCATATCGATTTATCTCTTTTTTAATTTTATTTTATGATGATACTTGCTGGACATGCAAAAAAAAAAAATAATATTTAAAAAAAAAATGATGTAGTTATAATTAATCTCAAAGATAATCAGCTATAAAAATAATATCAAAAATTATAAATTGTTTATTAATATTCAAATTGAGACATGGTTGTTTGTTTAGATCAAAAAAATTATATATTAATATGATTAATGATATTTTATTTTGTGTAGAAAGTAAAGATTCCCCATGATGTTTTAAACAATATCTAATAAATAAATCAATAAATTTATAATTATTTCCATGTAAAAATAAATATATCTTGTGAGAAAATATAAATTTTATAAATATAAAAAAATAAATTGGTTTATGTTGTTGCTCGATAACGTGTCAATGTGTTGATCATCAGTCCATGAAGTTTCTATTACAAAGTATATAATAAACTACAAACTAACAAACTTTATTGCAACACCAAAAAAATATAAAATAAAATAAAAGCAATAATTTGTTATACGAGTGAGTCAATTAATATAAATACTCATGCCAATCCTCTTCCTGTATGACAACGTATTCTTCATCAAACACTTTCATCTTCAAATTGATTTTTTTTCTTTTCTATTTTACTTTTACATTATATACCTAAATAAATAAATCAATTAATTAATTAACAAATAAAATATCTTGGCTAATGTATTAATTAAACATTTTTTAACTTTTTATTTATGTCCAAGTTTATTTACATTTTAATGTAAAAAATAAAGAAATATGACTCAGATCAAGAAAAGAGGTTTATGTGTGATTTAAATTTTTCAGTTTCATAATTATTGGATAATTATAAATATTGAAAAAAAAATATATATATATATATATATATATATTAACAACAGACATGTACTAAATGTTTTTTATTTATTTCTTTATTTATTTTAATATTATATTTATATTTTTTTCTAAACACAATTTCCGGTGACCATGTAAAATGTGTCATACAGTATTATTAATATTTTAATAATTTTTTTCTTATTCTTGTTGATAATTTTATGTATACTTATATATATTTAAAAAAATATATTTTCGTAATAATATTCGTATAACTATTATTAGTCAGGGTGAATGAACAGCCGAATGAGCAGAATAATTTTCTTAAATTTATTGTTTATATTTACATCTTGTAATAGATATAATAAATATCATACTTATCACTTGTAATTATTATTTAATAGATAAATATACAATAAATTATTACATTAACAAATTCTCAGGTTTTATATGATCATGTAATATTTTATACCCTTGACATCATTATAATTATATAATTAAATATAAATCTCATCGACTTGGTCTTGGATGATGCTTTATTATTATGGGAACTACTTTAAATATAAAAAAATAAATAAATAAATTATATATTTATAAATATTAACAACAGACATTGGTTTGTGTGTATGCAATCATTTCCACTCATATGAAACATTTATTTATATATTTTTTATATTTCTTAGTTTCATATATATTTTGTATGTAATAAAATTATATAAATAATTAACAATATTTATGTAAAGAAAATTGATTTATTTAAACTTTTTTTTTATATAACTATACAACTAGAATTTTAAACAAAAAAATAATAATCAATCTATGATAAAACTATTTTAAAAAATACTAAATCCCTGAAATTAACCCTTTTAATATAAAATTTAGTTAGGGTGAATGAATTTTTAAATAACAGTTGTTAAATATATTCATAAAATTTGCTTATAATTATTTATTTTTTACTTACATTTATACAATCAAAATTAATAAGTTTTGAATTTGTTTTTTTTTTTCTTTTTTTCAGCTTGTTGTTAATTAAAACGTCACGAATTCATTTTTAATTTTGAACAAAAAAAATATATATTATTGATCAAAATATTAATTTACATTTGAATTGATAATTTTAAAATTTGAATTTTCTTAATTATTTGTAAATTCTAATATTTAAAATGAATCAATATGGAAATAGCAAAAAAGAAAAACAGTATAATTTTAGCAAAATCAAAAAAAATTTTGAATATTTAAATATTATTAATTTTCAAATATTCCGAAAACAAAAATAATTTGGGATTTTCATATAGCAATTAAATAATTATAATAAATTAATTTTTACTGCAATATATACAGCAAATGTTTTTTTGGAATTATAATTTGTATTAATATTTTTATTAAAATCATAAAAAGATAATGGAATTAAAAGAAACTAAAATCTCAGATTTTTTTTTTAAATTACTAATAAAATATTAAATGACAATTTGTAAAATTTGCAAAAATTATTTAAAATATTTGTTTTTTTTTTGAAATTAAATCAAACATTTAAATAAATTAACTAAAATGAATTCGTAGTTCTTCACCATATTGCACCAAATTGTCAAATTTAATTAACCATTTTTTATCTTCAAATTTAGTATTTAAAAAAATTGACTAATAATAAATTTACTCCATTGATCTTCATTTTTTTTTTCAATTTAATTAATATTAATCAGTGGCAAATCTTTTCTGCCAAATGCAATCACGGTGACGAGTAGTTAATACATCATTAAGTACACGTCCAACACGATGAATTCTTCCCTTAAAACGATCACGATCACGAGCCATTTCTTCCCATGGTCCACGACGTGCAGCTCGATATGCAAAATTCCATTTAATCATTGTATGAACAGTTGGTTGAAGATTGAATTGAACCTAATAAATAATGATTATAAATTTATAATAATATAAATTGTTATTGATAATATGTTAATTAATTAAATTTAGTTAAAGATTTATACCTGAGTGGTCGATTTTTTTGGTTGTATAAAATCTACTTCATCTCTATCATCATCTTCATCTTCATCATCATCACTACAGTCACAGTCTGAATCATCATCATCATCATCATCATCATTATTATCATCATCATCATCATCATCATCCTCATCATCATCATCTTCTTCATCATTATCTTCATTAGTATCATCTTCACAGTCTGAACTATCAGCAAACACAATAAAATCATCTGACTCAATTGAACAATTTGATATCATTCTTTGACGTTTTGGAGATGATGTATCAATATCATTTTCAGATAAAATTTTATTTTTACATGATGATGTTTCAATTGTTTTAGTTGCTTCAATATTTGTATTTTTTAAATCTTTATTTCTTCTTGAATCATCAAGTACATATGTATCAATAAATGTTGGATAATCTGGTAATATTTCATATGAACTATTAGATTCACTATCAGTAACTTGGGATATATCATTATTAATTTCATTTGAATTAAAATTATTAATATTTTGATAATTTACTTCCCAATTATCAAGATCATCTTGTATATTTGAATAAAGATTATGTTTTGTTCTTTGTTTTTTATGTTTTAATTGACTAATACCAGATTTTTTCAATTGTAATTTATCTTTACCTTTTTTAAGTTTTTTAGCAATAACACGTCTTGACTTTTTTATTATTGATTTTTTTGATAATAATTTATTAATATTAACATCATTATCATTATCATCATTATCATCATTATCATCATCAGCAATCTGATTTTCAGGTACATCAGTATCAATATTAATAACCATTTCATCAACTCCAATTTTTTCTTTGTACACTTTATTACAATCATCATTTAATTTATCATTATTAATATTATTTATAACTAATTTATCAATATTATCAACATTATGACTTTTATCCATGATTTTTAAACTTTCAGCAATAGCAATACTTAAATCATTTGTTTGTTGATTATCTTGAATTTGTTTTATCCAATTATTTGTATTTAATATTTTATTATCAATAAAATTATCATTTGTTTGTAATAATAGTTTACTACTAATATCAGAATTTAACAATTCTGTTAAATTTGATGATTTTGTAATAAACATATTATTGTTATTATTATTTGTTGATATATGTTCATTACTACCAGTTAAATTTCTTAATAAATCTTCAGATGTTATTGTACTATTTGGTAATACAGTTACTGATAATGTATTATTTATACTAGTCATTAAATTTGGAAATTTTGATACATAATTACCAACTGAACCAAACATATTCATAATACTACTTAACATATTTTTATCAGTTTTTTGTATATTATTATTACAACGTGTATTATCCATACTCAATGAATGAGTCATATGATATATATCTTTTGTTTGATGACTATTCATTTCTGACTTGGTTTCTTTTGATGAATACATTTTTGTTTGTTTTCTTGTTTCAATTTATTATTATTAATAATTAATTATTTTTTTTACTAGTCGTCACTGCAACTCAGTGATTTGTCAATAAATTTAATTCAATTATCAATATGAATTATTTATTTATTTTTTTTGTTTATCGACAATATGTTGTAAAGTTATTTTGTCTTGATATTCCACCTCTGTGTATCACTAGAAATTAAAAAATTATTATTATTATTTATATGCAGCAACATTAATAAGCTATAATAATAACAACTTTTAGATTAAATATTTTATCAGTTGTTATAGATAAAAAATAATACTATGAACTCTGACAAGGACATATATTAAAAACATTTTATATTAATTATTATTTTTTCAATAATTATTATTGTTATTTAGAAACATAATAATTTTTTTATTCTACAAAATGATGAAAACATGTTTTTTATTTTTTTTTAATGATAGCCCAGTTTTGTTTCAACAACAAACATGGATACTGATAAAAATTCACTTAAAATTTTTTGTTATTATTATTGAATTTTTTTTATTTATTTGAAGGATAAATTAGATATTAGATATCACTTATTTATTTATTATTATTGAGATTAATTTTAAGTAAAATTGCCGAAATATTAGAGTCCTCTAGTGGATTAAAATATATTTCACGAGTGCAATAAGGACAAAAAATTAAAGTTTCTCACTTGCATTCAAGTATTTAGAGAGAGACAAAAATTTAATTTGCTTGATTTTATGAAATTAATATTAATTTTTTTTATATATTTATTTATAATATTATCTAGTATTATTTGTTAATTTTTTTTTCAAATATTGTATTATTTTTTAAACTATTTAATTGAAATGTCAAATACACACGAACATGACCTTTCATAAGAGCATATGTTTAACCTCCAAAATTAGAGATAACTTTAAATAATAATTATTAAAAAAAAAATATAATAATAATAAAATCTGATTTAGTAAATAGATTTATTAATATTTTAATTATTTATTTTATAAATTACGTTTAAATCTTGTAGTTTTTATTTTTTGACAACTGTACCTTAAGTATATAGAAATATATATTAGAAAAAATACTTACAACAAGGCCAAACTTTTTCGATGTTTTTACAATTTTTTGGCCACAATTTAATCCACAATAAATCAATATGTTTTTTATGGAATTCACAAGTAAATGTTTTATTATCACCAAATATTGAAAATTCTTTATTGTTTTTATATGATTCCATGGTCACAAGGCACATTTTTAATTATTTTATTAACAATGATTACTTTTAGGCAGCCATTGTTGAAAATTATTTTTGTGTGAATGGTGAATGTATAAAGTTTCTACTACGTAAAATGTGAATTATGGTGCATATTGGGGTTGCGGGGTAGGGAAAAAGTATATTAGTTTGAATAAAATGGCGCTGATATCATTGTTTTTATAGTTTTTTCTAGAGACCCTAATATTTTTTCTAAAAAAATGTGACAGAAAATATCGTGATTTCGAGCAATTTCGAGCAGTTTCGACTCCCTGATGAGATCAATCGAAATACTTAGAAATACTTGGAAATTAAATATGAGATCATCTGAATTTTATTATTGATGGATTAATAAAATTTTTTAAGTGATGTCATTTAATTATGAATATACATGATGTTATTGTTACAATATATTTATTAAAATAAAAATAATAAAACTATAATATGGATGATGCAATATTTTTAGAATTTTCCATTTTCATTTTTCTATGAATCATAACATTTATAAAAGGGAATGTATTTTACATAAACTATAGTTATTTACACTTATTTTTTTTATTTATTTAAACAATGTTTCCTGTTGTATAATATGATTAAAAACAAATCACTTGTTTTTTATTTATTTAACATGATAAATTTCAATGAAATTTATATAAAAATATTTTTTTATTTTCATAAATTTAAATTATACAAAAATAAATAATTGAAATAAACTAAGGAGAAATATTATAACAATAATAAATAAAAAATTTATATAAATGCAATTTTATAATTTTAAATTATTCAACATTATTTATTATTTTAATTAAATAAAAAATTATTGTACATTTTTAATAATAAATATATGTACTTTATATAATTTTATTTTTTCAAAACAATCCTAATTATTTAAATAACAAATTTATATAAATATAATTAAACATGCAATATAATAAAATGAATAATCAAGCCGATGATGATATGTAATAATAAATATAAGTTGAATAAATGTTTTTATGAAAAATAAATAATAAAAATTATTGAGGTAGAATATTTGTTAAACTAAAATTCACCACCATACAATTATTGCACTTAAATATTTTATTTATTATTAATAATTGTCATATTTTGAGCAGTTATATATTGATTTGTTACTGGTTGTTGAATTTTAACTGTTGGTGTTATATTTTTAGTTGCTACTGGTATCATTTTAAAATTTTTTTCTTTAAGATCACTACAGAAATGACATGTTGAATCTTTACATTCTTTAAAATGATTAAGAAGTTTTTTTGATAAACCACATGATGAATTATTACAATTAATATGTGATTTACAAATTTTAATATGATTTATTATCTCTCTCAGTTCTGGACAGTTTGTTAATGAACATTTATAGTTTACATTATTTCTTTTAGCTCGTTCTTCTGATTGCATACACATGTGTGCATGAAGAAGTAATTTTAAGTGATTTTGAAATTTTTTATTTATTTCTGTTGATGGTTTTTGATCTGATGTATCTAAATATTAACATAAAAAAAAACAAAAGAGATTATTATTACTATTATTATTATTAGAATTTTATAAATATAATATTATTTACCTGATTGGATTGTTGTTTGACTTAGAACACGTTGTTGTTGTTGCTGTTGTTGTTGTTGGTATTGCTGCTGCTGTTGTTGCTGTTGTTGTTGGTATTGCTGTTGCTGTTGCTGTTGCTGTTGCTGTTGCTGTTGTTGATGTTGATTATGGCATTTATGTTGTTGTTGTAGTTGATATTGTACTTGATTTTGTACTGATATTTGTTGTATTCTTTGACCAGCAGGTTGTTGTAAATTTTTTGCAATTTGTTGTGGTCGTTGAATAATAACTTGTTTTGATTTTCCCATTGTAATCTGTGATTTTTGTAAAGCTGTTAATTGTGATCTTGATACAGGAATTAATTGCGTTCTTGGTATAGAAGTTAATTGTGATTTTGATACAGCAATAAATTGTGGTCTTGATGTACCATTTAATTGTGGTCTTGATACACCATTTGATAGTGGTCTTGATGTACCATTTGGTTGTACTAATTGTTGTTGTTGATATAATTGTTGGTTTAAATTATTTTTCGAATAATTAGAATACTGATTTGTTTCACCAATTTTAGCTTTTATCACTTCATTTGAATTATTAAATTCATTTTTAACTGGGTAATGTTTTAATTGAGATATCATGTTAGATTGTGTATTAATAGACTGTGAATCTTGATCCATTTCAACGTCAATCACTTCATTTGAATTGGTACATTCATTATCAATTGGACATTGTCTTGACTGAGACATTATGTTGGATTGACTATTAATAAACTGTTTTGAATCTTGATCCATTTCAACATCTATCACTTCATTTACATCATTAATTTCATTTTTAATTGGATATTGTCCTGACTGTGTTATTAGGGTTGGTTGATGTTGAGTAAGCTGTTGTTTTGAACCTTGATCTACCTCATCCATTTCAACTGTTATCATTTCATTTGAATTAATAAATTCATTTTTAATTGGATATTGTCCTGGCTGTGTTGTTAATTGTTCATGACTAAACTGTTGTTTTAAACCTTGATCTACCTCATCCATTTCAACTTTTATCATTTCATTTGAATTATTAAATTCATTTTCAACTGGATATTGTCCTGGCTGTGTTATCATGGTTGACTGGTGTTGAGTAAGCTGTTGTTGTTTAACCTGGGCATGAAGCCTTTGTTCTTGTTGAATGTATTGGAATACTTCTGAATCATGATACTGACTTTCTTTTTGCTGTTGATGTTGTACTTGATTATAATTATGTTGGTGATGTTGTTGTTCTTGCTGTTTTTGTTTTTGATACCAATTATGTTGTTGATGTTGTAAAATTGCTGGTGATGTGTTTGATATTTGGGTTTGAGCTGATATTATTTTTGACTTTGATGATACTCTTTTTTTTTTTACATAAAGCAATTCATCTGGTAATTCATTTTCAATTGCTTGTGATTTTGCTTCTAGATCTAAAAAAAAAAAAATAATAAATAATTAAAACTATTAATAAACATATTTTATATATTTAATTTGACTTGAAAATAATTTAATTTTTGCAATTGTTATTTATTTTTTTTATCCATAAATATATAGACTTTATATTATATAAATTATTTTGAATAAGCAATAATAATTTTTATTTAAATAAAATAATCACCAAATATAGTTGTCATTGTATTAATTTTAAAATAATAAGTAATGAAATAAATATTAAATAAGAAAAATTAATATAACATTTAGTTATTTTAAAAACAATGATTGTTTATTAATAATATATATTTAGTTAAAATAAATGAAATACTACATGTAATATTTGAGGTAACCTTACCTGATTGATCTAATAGTTCCAATTGCATTAAAATATTCATAATGACAATGATTTAATTAAATAATATACACAACTGACAATATAATTAATAATAAAATCATCAATGTTTACTTTTTGAAAAACGATAAAAATAAAATTAATCAACTTTTCAGGTTATTGGTCAATGAAAATTGTTAACGATAACACGAACACGTGGGCACGTGGCACAGTGTCCCATAATTACGTCTTTTCACCCCTCGCAGCTTACAAAATGCCGGATAAAAAAAAAAAAAAAAACATAAACAATGGCGAATTTGTGTAACATTAACTGACTTTAAGTACAGATGTCGCTACACAACTATTCTGTAATTTTTTGACAAATACATAATTATAATATTAAAAAAAAAACAAATAAATATTGGATTCGCAGATGCTAAAATTTATTTATATGTTTATTAATTGAAAAAAATATAAGCTTATTGAAAAATATAATAATAACAACAACAACATATTTATGTATAAAGTTTTTTTTTTGTACATTTCAAACTTATTATTGTTATGTAAATTTTATAACCTTGGTAAAAGATTTCCATAAATTTCTTTGGTTTCAATAAAAACTAGAAGTATGAACGACTTTGAATACCTCTTTTCGATTGATGTTTGCCCAGTATTTTCCGCAAATTTTTCTAAATATTTGGAGATGTGTAAGTACTGATATATCAAAAAGTATTGACGAAAAAAGAATGTATAAACGCAATCGATAACTCCTTTCAAGTCATGTTCGCCTAGTATTTTCATGAATTTTTTCAATGGATTTTAAAATAGGTTACTATCGATAAATCAAAGAATGTCGATGATAGAAAAAATATAAATGGCAGGGAACACCACTTTTCGATCCTGATATTAATCCTGATACAACTCTATATTTTTCCGATTTTTTTCAAATGCACCAGGTCAATTTTTATAAAAAATCCTGATCCTGGAAAAAAACGGGAAACTGCATCGAATACCTCTTGTCGAGTTCTATAACCCTGTTAAAACCCCATATTTTTCCGATTTTTTTTAAATGCACCAGGTAATTTTTTTCAAAAAGTCCTGATCCTGAAAAAAACGGGAAACAGCATCGAATACCTCTTGTCGAGTTCTATAACCCTGTTAAAACCCCATATTTTTCCGATTTTTTTTAAATGCACCAGGTCAATTTTTTCAAAAAGTCCTGATCCTGGAAAAAAACGGGAAACAGCATCGAATACCTCTTGTCGAGTTCTATAACCCTGTTAAAACCCCATATTTTTCCGATTTTTTTTAAATGCACCAGGTCAATTTTTTTCAAAAAGTCCTGATCCTGGAAAAAAACGGGAAACGGCATCGGATACCTCTTGCCAAGTTCTATAACCCTGTTAAAACCCCATATTTTTCCGATTTTTTTTAAATGCACCAGGTAATATTTTTTCAAAAAGTCCTGATCCTGGAAAAAAACGGGAAACTGCATCGGATACCTCTTGCCAAGTTCTATAACCCTGTTAAAACCCCATATTTTTCCGATTTTTTTTAAATGCACCAGCTAATATTTTTCAAAAAGTCCTGATCCTGGAAAAAAACGGGAAACTGCTTCGGATACCTCTTGCCAAGTTCTATAACCCTGTTAAAACCCCATATTTTTCCGAATTTTTTTTAATGCACCAGGTCAATTTTTTCAAAAAGTCCTGATCCTGGAAAAAAACGGGAAACAGCATCGAATACCTCTTGTCGAGTTCTATAACCCTGTTAAAACCCCATATTTTTCCGATTTTTTTTAAATGCACCAGGTCAATTTTTTTCAAAAAGTCCTGATCCTGGAAAAAAACGGGAAACAGCATCGAATACCTCTTGTCGAGTTCTATAACCCTGTTAAAACCCCATATTTTTCCGATTTTTTTTGAATGCACCAGGTCAATTTTTTCAAAAAGTCCTGATCCTGGAAAAAAACGGGAAACAGCATCGAATACCTCTTGTCGAGTTCTATAACCCTGTTAAAACCCCATATTTTTCTAATTTTTTTTAAATGCACCAGGTCAATTTTTCTAAAAAGTCCTGATCCTGGAAAAAAACGGGAAACAGCATCGAATACCTCTTGCCGAGTTCTATAACCCTGTTAAAACCCCATATTTTTCCGATTTTTTTTAAATGCACCAGGTAATTTTTTTCAAAAAGTCCTGATCCTGGAAAAAAACGGGAAACAGCATCGAATACCTCTTGTCGAGTTCTATAACCCTGTTAAAACCCCATATTTTTCCGATTTTTTTTAAATGCACCAGGTAATTTTTTTCAAAAAGTCCTGATCCTGGAAAAAAACGGGAAACAGCATCGAATACCTCTTGTCGAGTTCTATAACCCTGTTAAAACCCCATATTTTTCCAATTTTTTTTGAATGCACCAGGTCAATTTTTTCAAAAAGTCCTGATCCTGGAAAAAAACGGGAAACAGCATCGAATACCTCTTGTCGAGTTCTATAACCCTGTTAAAACCCCATATTTTTCTAATTTTTTTTAAATGCACCAGGTCAATTTTTCTAAAAAGTCCTGATCCTGGAAAAAAACGGGAAACAGCATCGAATACCTCTTGCCGAGTTCTATAACCCTGTTAAAACCCCATATTTTTCCGATTTTTTTTAAATGCACCAGGGTAATTTTTTTCAAAAAGTCCTGATCCTGAAAAAAACGGGAAACAGCATCGAATACCTCTTGTCGAGTTCTATAACCCTGTTAAAACCCCATATTTTTCCGATTTTTTTTGAATGCACCAGGTCAATTTTTTCAAAAAGTCCTGATCCTGGAAAAAAACGGGAAACAGCATCGAATACCTCTTGTCGAGTTCTATAACCCTGTTAAAACCCCATATTTTTCTAATTTTTTTTAAATGCACCAGGTCAATTTTTTCAAAAAGTCCTGATCCTGGAAAAAAACGGGAAACAGCATCGAATACCTCTTGCCGAGTTCTATAACCCTGTTAAAACCCCATATTTTTCCGAATTTTTTTAAAGACACTACAAAGTTTTTTTCAAAAAGTCCTGATCCTGGAAAAAAACGGGAAACTGCTTCGGATACCTCTTGCCAAGTTCTATAACCCTGTTAAAACCCCATATTTTTCCGATTTTTTTTAAATGCACCAGCTAATATTTTTTAAAAAGTCCTGATCCTGGAAAAAAACGGGAAACAGCATCGAATACCTCTTGCCGAGTTCTATAACCCTGTTGAAACCCCATATTTTTCCGAATTTTTTTAAAGACACTACAAAGTTTTTTTCAAAAAGTCCTGATCCTGGAAAAAAACGGGAAACTGCTTCGGATACCTCTTGCCAAGTTCTATAACCCTGTTAAAACCCCATATTTTTCCGATTTTTTTTAAATGCACCAGCTAATATTTTTTAAAAAGTCCTGATCCTGGAAAAAAACGGGAAACAGCATCGAATACCTCTTGTCGAGTTCTATAACCCTGTTAAAACCCCATATTTTTCTAATTTTTTTTAAATGCACCAGGTCAATTTTTCTAAAAAGTCCTGATCCTGGAAAAAAACGGGAAACAGCATCGAATACCTCTTGCCGAGTTCTATAACCCTGTTAAAACCCCATATTTTTCCGAATTTTTTTAAATGCACCAGCTGATATTTTACAAAAAGTCCTGCTCCTGGAAAAAAACGGGAAACTGCTTCGGATACCTCTTGCCAAGTTCTATAACCCTGTTAAAACCCCATATTTTTCTGATTTTTTTTAAATGCACCAGGTAATTTTTTTCCAAAAAAAATTGGTCCGTGTAAAAAGTACAAGCAGCATTGAATACCTCTTTCCGACTTCTATAACCCTGATACAACCCGGTGTTTTTTCGAAAAAAATTCTGAGAACTTTCTTTAGTATTAAAAAAATTCGAATACCTCTTCAGTTATTATGTTTGTCTAATAAAAATTAAAAATTAAAAAAAATCTCGTATATGTCTTCGGTCGATATATTCGCCTAACACTAAATCCAATTTTTTTTCGAAATAAAAAAAAATTCAAATACCTCTTCGGTCATCATATTTGGCTGATACAAATTAAAAATATACTGAAAATTGATTGTATTGATTATTGAACTGCTCAGAAAAATGAAACGTAGCAACGTGTTAGTGTCAGAGAGAAACTCAATTTTCAATTAATAAACAAATGCTGAAATATTTAAATCAATTAGCTTACGAATATAATGCGGTCAAGTATACTTTTTATAATAGGATGATAATAAATAGTCATTCTTATATTGTTTTTTTATTACTTTCTACAATTTTATATTATATTTTTTTTTTTATTTACAGAATACTTTAAATACAGCTATAAATACTGATAAAAAAACCCACCACGTGGTCCAAAAATTATTATAATCTATTATTTTATTTTTACTTGTTTTATTTGCTTTTTAGTGTAAAATGGTACTCTGCGTATTTCACATTCTCCGTTGACTTACGATTTTGGTCTTTATATTTTTGTTTTATATACATGTATTGTTATGTTGTCTATTGTATAACATTTGTATTCTTCATTTATATTTCTTTTTTCTTTTTTCCAGTAGTCTTTAGTCTCTTTCGCTCTCTGTTTAACTTTTTCACTCATTTCTTGTTGTTCTTTTGCAAATTGTTTCCAGTAGTCTTTTGTTTCTTTAGCTCTCTTTTTGAATTCTTCACCCATTTTTTGTTGTTCTTTTGCAAATTGTTTCCAGTAGTCTCCTGTCTCTTTTCCTTCCTGTTTAAGTTCTTCACCCATTTCTTGTTGTTCTTTTGCAAACTGTGTCCAGTAGTTGAATTGTTCATAGTAATTTCTTTTACGTGCATTTAAACAATTTGATACATGAAGTTGTCGTATACTCTGAATATCTATAATGTAACAGAAAAAAAAATGAATGAATTATAAAATATTAAAATTTAATATAAAAATGTTAACAACAAAATAAAAATATATAAACAATAAACATTAAATATAACCTATGCAAATAAAAATATATTAATTACATGTGTTTATGTGTTCATACTTACATTTATTTTGATAATTAAAAGTTGATAAAGTTTCATTTTTAAAACCAGATACATGTGTTACAAATTGTCTTTGAACTTGTTTTGAATGATTTTTTTTTATGAATCCAATTTTACTATTTTCAATAATAAAAGAACTATGAGATCTGAATAATATTGAAGCAATAGATCTACAACCTGCCATCATTGACAATATGTCAAAAAGACTAGATATCAGGTCGACGTTTATAAACGTTTTTTAAAAAGGTTAGATTATCTAATGATTATTGCAAATTATTGAATAAAAATCAGTAGTTTATATATGTATCACTGATTTTGTTAAAATATTTTTTAATTGAATGATTTATCAAATTAATTTCATTATATTCAATATTAAAAAATATTTTGTTTATTTACAAATCACAATCACATCAAGTACACAATTCTTTATTATAAATGATTAACTTCAAATAACAATTCACTTTGTGGTTATCATATTTTGAATGATTGTTATTATTGTTTATTATACCAATTTTTTCTCATATGGTAAAGTAGAAATCAAAATGGTGGAACATATTGCGGGAAAATTCAAAAGAAAAAAAATGTTTATTTTATATATTATTAATAATTATCAGTCATGTATTATGTTATTTTATTATACATAAAACGTTAAAAATTAAAATGAAAATAATAAATATAAATTTTAAAAGTTTTTACAAATCAAAATTCATTTAGAAATATATTTTTAATGATATTATTTAAAAAAAAAAAATCTATATCACATAAAAATGTAAGATATTCTTCTTTTTACTACAAAAATTTATCCGCATTTGTTGTAAAGTTTGAATGATTTTAATGATGTTTATATTATTATTTGTTAATTTTTTTCCTAAGTTATTTTTATTCTGTTTTTTATTATTTTTTTTAAATTATCTATTATATTTTTTTTATCTCATTAATACTTCTAACAAATACAATAATATTTTAATGATATCACGACTGTTAATGTTACAAATGATAGTTACTCCATTTCCATCATCAATAATTGACAATACAATTATTAATACTACTATACAACCCACAAAATAAGAAAAATAACGATGTATGAACCAGAACGTATTATCAAAAATTCTGTTTTCACTTGATTTTTGTTTCCAAGTTTGTTTGTTTTTTTGTGTATTTCTGTATTTTTGTTGTTGTTGTTTTTGTTGTTGTTGTTGTTGTTGTTGTTTTGCATATTGTCTCCAATAGTCTTCTGTATATGTTCTATTTCTGTTTCCTTGATTATAAGTTTGTTGGTTATTTCGTTGATCATATTGTTCTTTTTTGTAAGGATCTTTTAATACTTCATAAGCTTCAGATACTTCTTGAAATTTTTTTTTAGCATCAGGATCATTTTTATTTGTATCAGGATGAAATTTTTTTGCCAATTGATAATATGCTGTTTTTATATTTTTTGCTGAACTATTTTTTGGTATTCCAAGAACTTCATAGTAATTTCTTTTAGGTGCATTTAAACAATTTGATACATAAAATTGTCGTATACTCTGTATATTTTTAATATCTATAATGTAACAGAAAAAAAATGAATAAATTATAAACTATTAAAATTTAATATAAACAAAATAAAAATATATAAACAATAAAAATTAAATGTAACCTATAAAAAAAAAAAATTAATTACATGTGTTTATACTTACATTTGTTTTGATAATTAAATGTTGATAAAGTTCCATTTTTAAAACCAGATGCAAGTGTTACAAATTGTCTTTGAAATTTTTTTGAATTAATTGTTTTTATAAATCCAATTTTACTATTTTCAATAACAAAAGAACTATGAGATCTAAATAATATTGAAGCAATAGATCTACAACCTGCCATCATTGACAAAAGTCACATGGATTATTGGACAATAAAAAAAAATTTGTATAAACAAGATCAAGAAGACCTATATGTAGTCGACGTTGATTAACGTTTTTTAAAAAAAGGTTAGATTGTTGTATAAAAATAATGACTAGTTTATAAATCACTTGTTTTGTTAAAATTGTTTTTAATTGGATGATGAAATATATAAAATTAATTTCATCATAATTCAAATTCAATATTAAAAATTATTTATTGTTTATTTACAAATCCCAGTCACACCAAGTCTACAATGTTTTATTATAAATAATTAACTTTAAATAACAGTCGATGTTGTTTTATTCAAGTCACCTCAAAGTATAATATAGTCATTATATTTTGAATGATTTATTTATATTGTTTAATTGTTTATTATATTGTTATGTTTTAATTTTCTCATATGGTAAAGAAGAAATAAAAATGGCGGAACATTATGGCGGGAAAATTTCAAATAAAAAAAAAGTGTGTATATATTTTATATTATTATTAATAGCCATTTAATTATGTTTTCTTATTGTTTATACAATGAAAAGTTTAAAAAATGAAACATAAATAATAAATTAAAATTAATTAAATCAGATAATAAATTTTTTTTTAATATTATTTGAATTAAAAAAAAAAAAAGAAATTACATAAAAAATTAAGATTTTTCCTCATTTTATTATAATTCATGCTAATTTACTCCAAAGTTTCAATGATTTTAATGATGTTTATATTATTTTTTAATAATTTTATTTCTCATTCATTTTTATCCTGTCGCTAACGAGATAGAATACTAAGTAATTTCAAGATAGCCATGATATTAATGTCACTAATATTTTTATAAATATACAATAATCCAGTTATATATATTATAAATATTAGTGACATTATAAATATTGTAACAATAAAATAAGAAATAAAAAGATATATGTACAATCCTCTAATATAATCATGGTAAAACTTTTCATCTTTTTTTAATTTTGTATCAGAATTTTCGTCTGTTTCTTCATTTGTTTGTTGTTTTTTATTTGTATCTTCTTTGTTTGATGTTTTTTTGTTTTTATTTTTGCTAATCCAATCATCATATTTTTGTTCTATGCGATCTGCTACCATCATTTTAGAAACTTCAGACATCATTTCAAAAGCTTCTGATTGATGTAAATTTTCAATAAATTGATTGCATGTTGTTTTTATCCTTTCTGATAATTTTTTTTTAGGTGTATTAAGACAATTTGATACATGAAATTGTCGTATATTTTGGATTTTTTTAGTATCAGCTATAATATAACAAAAGAAAAAAAAAATTATAATTTATTAAGATATTAAAATTTAATATTTAAGAAAAATAAATAAATTATAGTCAATTATATAATAATTATAGAAATAAATAATTATAAAATATAAAACTATAATAAACATTAAATATAACCTGTAAAAAAAAAAAAAAGATTAACTGTACGTGTTTATACTTACAATTGTTTTGATAATTAAATGTTGATAAAGTTCCAATATTAAGACCAGGTGAAAGTGTTACAAATTGTCTTTGACATTGTTTTGAATTAATTGTTTTTATAAATCCAAATTTACTATTTTCAATAATAAAACAACTATGAGATCTAAATAATATTGAAGCAATTGATCTACAACCTGCCATGATTAACAAAAGAACAAAAATCACCTGAACTATGCAAGCATGAACAAAAAAATGTGTAGATTTCTAGTCCTTGTATATTTTATTGACGTTGAGTAATGTTTATTCAAACAGTTTAGATTGTCTAATGTTTATTGCAAAAAAAAATAATGACTATACTGATTTTTGTTAAAATATTTTTTTGAACTGGATGATGAAATATTTTTTTATTTATTATTGTTGTTGTTAAAATTTTCTCTTATGGTAAAGAAGAAATAAAAATGGCGGGACTATCTCGGGAGAGAAAAAGAGAGAATTTTCGGGAATATTCGTAGATGCTCGAAAATATTAAGAGAGAAAAATTATAATATAATTATCTATCTTTTTTCATTTCATGATTACATAGATATATATATATATTTTTTAAGAAAATATAAAATACATGTGTCTTCTATTAAACATGGCGACCGGTAAAACTATTGCTTCAATATTTCGATCTCGTAATTTATTAATTATTGGAAATAGTAAATCAGGATATATTAAAACAAATGCATCAAAACAATGTAGTGGTTGTCAAAGACGATTTGTAACATTTACAGCTGGTGTTGGAGCTTCTTCAATATGCAATGATAACAAATGTATGTACACTAATATCAATTTATCTTTCTCATAAGTTACATCATTATCATCATTTTTATTTATCAAATAAATCTTATTAATAATTATTAAAATTAATATTAAATATATTAAATTAATTTAAACAATTATTATTAACTGTCAAAATTTTGTAAATAATAATTATTTATAATTTTTTTATTTAACAATTATATTAATTTCTAACCTCAATTAATGATAATTAATTATTTTTCTTTTATTTTTTTTAATTTAAATTATAGATATTAAAAAAATTCATAATATTCGTCAATTTCATGTATCAAATAATTTATATGCACCTAAAAAAAGTTACTATGATATTCTTGGAGTAACAAGAAATAGTTCATCAAAAGATATAAAAAAAGCATACTATGAATTGGCTAAAAAATATCATCCTGATACAAATAAAGATGATCCTGATGCTAGAAAAAAATTTCAAGAAGTATCTGAAGCTTATGAAGTATTAAGTGATGATAATAAAAAAAAAGAATATGATACTTGGGGTGCAACATCAGAACAAATGGGAATGGGTGGTGCATATAATACTGGTAAAGCTGAAGGTTATACACATAATTGGAATTTTCAAACAGCTGTAAATCCAGAAGAATTATTTAGAAAAATATTTGGTGAACATGGTTTTAGAACTCATGATTATGAAGATTATGCTGATTCAAAATATGGATTTGGTACTGCACAAGAAGTAAGTTGTTATTAATTTTTTATTTAAAAAAAAAAAAAACAACAAAAACAATTACTTGATTATAATTTTTTAATTTATTTTATTATTAGCTTATTATGAATTTGACATTTGGTCAAGCAGCTCGTGGTGTTAATAAAGAAATAAATATTAATGTTGTTGATACATGTCCAAAATGTCAAGGTTCAAGATGTGAACTTGGAACAAAACCAATTAAATGTCATCAATGTAATGGTACTGGTGCTGAAACAATAAATACTGGTCCTTTTTATATGAGATCAACTTGTAGATCATGTCATGGATCAAGAATATATATTAAATATCCCTGTATCGAGTGTGAAGGCAAAGGACAAAGTGTAATTATTTTTAAAAAAACTAAAACTAAAATAACATATAATTAATTTATAAATATATAATAATAATAATAATAATATTTAAATTATTATTTTAGGTACAAAGAAAAAAAGTAACTGTACCAGTACCAGCTGGTGTTGAAGATGGTCAAACAATTCGTATGGCAGTTGGCAACAAAGAAGTATTTATAACATTCCGAGTTGAAAAATCACGTTATTTTAGACGTGATGGTGCTGATATTCATACTGATGCTGATATATCACTTGCACAAGCTGCACTTGGTGGTACAATACGTATACAAGGTGTTTATGAAGATCATACGGTTGTAATAAAACCTGGTACACCATCACACACTAAAATACGTTTAAATGGTAAAGGAATGAAAAAAGTTAATACTGTTGGACATGGTGATCATTATGTTAATATTAAAATAAAAGTACCATCAGAATTAACTAATAAACAAAAAGCATTGTTACTGGCTTATGCTGAGCTTGAAAAAAATACACCAGGAACAATTACAGGAGTTACTTTAAAAAAAGACGGTAAGATTTAAATTTATTTTTTTATTTTTATATAATATATTATTTTTTATTTATATTTACATAAAAAAAAAAAAATAATTATAAATTTAAAGTACATTTATACTGTACCACTTGATGTCGCTTGAGTTTTTTCAAAATCCATTAAAGTGCCATTTAATTATTTGTTTTAATTTTTGGAGTATTAAAAAATTTATTTAAATAAATTGTTTTAGGCACAATGGACGAAACTCAAGCGAAACAAGGGGTAGAAAATGATGTTGAATATGATTCTAATGGTTTCCTTGGTAAAATTAAACGAGCAATATTTGGATAAATATTATTTATTTGTGTAAGTTTAAATAAAAAATAAATAAATAATATAATAATAATACTATAAATTTTATATTATTATTATTTTAAAATTATATCTAATTTTGTTATTTTAATTTCAGGAACAAAACAGTGTTATGATGGTCCTTTAGGATTGTTAGAATTAATTCGTCAAGCTTTGAATGACAAACCACTACCACCAACAACAAATGATTTTAAAAAACCTATACAAGATGGTCCTGGTGATATACCACAAAATAAAAAACAAACATCAAATACTAGTAAAGAATCAATTGAAAATAATAATGAAGAATTAAAAAATGACATGAAAATTAAGCAATAAAATAATTAAATATTGATAGACTAGAATTTTTTTAAATAAATTTATTTCTTTTAAATAAAAAAAAAAAAAGAAAAGAAAGAAATGTTTTTATAATTTACAAAAAATGAATTGGCCAACAATTGTTATTTATAATGTTATGAATAAATTAAGGATAAAATTAACCAGGGCCAAAGACAAAGAGGACAAACAACAACCAGCTTACAAGTTAATCGATGACATAAAATATTATAATACATAAAAAAATTGAATAAATTGTTCTTAAAATTTTAATTAATCGAATAACTTTTTTTTTTTTCTTATATTTATAATTTAATATTTAAAAACGATTATTATTTTAAGATTAATTTATATTTATGAGGGAAAATTTTATGTATAAGCAAATAAAGATACAGAGGGGTAAAAGGTGATAATAAAAATTTCATAATTACTAGTACAGTTTGGTCATCGATGTTATGTGCTGTCTATAAACTACTACTTTTAACAGGCGGTAATGTTTTTTTTTTTTTTTAAATTAAACACTGAATTGTTGCAAAATATATTAACAATCGATTATTCGTTAATTATGAAAATATTTTTTTATCATTTTATAACTAACACACATAAATACTATAGAAATATACACTTGATTGTATTAAAAACTTTTAAAGTTTTTATTTCTTTTTTTTTTTTAAAAAAAAGTTTATTTTAAATAATGAGTATTTGTGCTTTATAGCATAGTTCAATTTAAACTCATATAACACATTTTTTTAATTTTAAATTATCTTGTTTGTTGTCATTGATGATTAAAGTGTCAAATAATAATTATTTTTACACATTGATTTAATAGCAAATAATTATAGTCATGCTATAAGTTAAATTGTTTTGTTTTTTATATATCCAGGGTTAAATGTTGAATTCAATATTTAAAATAATCGATTTGTTGTGTAAAGTTTATTATGCTTCAGTTAGTAGGCCATATTTTAAACCGATATTTGTTAAACTTTCAGTTGCTGATACACGTAAAACAGCAACAGTTACTGCTGCAATTGTAACAGCACCCTCAAGATAAATACCATAAAAAATTCTAACTAATCCAGATGTTGTTGCTAAACCACCAGCAGCAGTAAAATCAAGTGGAAATAATAAACTAGCAGCAAGTGGTCTTAATCTTGCAGTGCCAAAACATAATATTCCAATAGTATAATAAAATGCTTTAAAATAATAATTTTTTTTTAAATTATATTTTTATAAATATAAATAATTATATAATAATCAATTAATAATTAATAATCAATTACCTATTAATATAAATGGTACAACTCTAACCCATTTTGGTACTTTAAGATCAGTTGATGATTCTTCTGGATCATTTTTATATTTTTTATCAATACCTAATTTTTGTAATCTAATTGCAAGTAATAATCCAATATTTAATACAAGAAGAAAATGTAGTGGTATACCAATTGCTGCAAATACAACAGCAACAATTCTACCTGGTGTTGTACGTGGTACTGGTGCACCAAAACCTTTTAATAAAAATTAATTTATATCAATGATTAAATTAAATTATTTTTATTTTTTAATTAATTACCTAATGTTGTTATTAATGATACAGAAAAAAGAAAACATCCTGGTAATGTCCATAGTTGTCCACTATTACCACCTTCACCATAACCAGCATTAACTGCTTGAAGTAAAATTTTTTCATGTTTACTAACATATTGAGCAACTTTATTACTCCAAAGTGGTTCTAATTCATTTTCTGATGATTTTAATTGTCTAAGTTCTGTTGCTAAATCAACAGCAAGATCTTTTTGTAATTTTTTAAGTTCAAATACTTGTTCACGTTCACGTGGACCTTCTGTTATATAAAATGCTGCAGCACCAGCAATTGTCCAAAATAGTAATACCCATGCAAGACCTTAAAAATAAATATTTATTTTAATTATAATACATTTTTTTTTTTTTTTTAAATTAATTTATAATTATTTATTACCAATTTGACAAAGAAGAATTCTTCCTATAAATCTTATATGACTCCATAATTTTGATGCAATTTTTTGATTATCTGTAGCTTCTTCATCAACAGTATCTTTAACTATTGGAAATATTCTTAAACGATATGGACCTTCACCAACATGTGTTTGTACTCCTGTTGATTTAATTGTTGATGTTGATGATGATTGTCTTTGTTCTGGTTGTTCATCTTTTAATTCAACAGATAAATCTTCTGATATTGTACAAGAACCAAAAGACACTGGAGTACCTGTTACTTTGAAAAAAAAACAATGAAAAAAACAATTATTATTTATTTATTTTATCAACACAATGTCTTTGTTCATATACACTTATCAAAATAAAATTATATTATTTTTTAAATACTTATATATTTAATATATTTTTTTAACCTGTAGTACAAACAATTTCACCATCATCTTCTTCATCATCACGTCGTTCAGTCATTTTAACACTAAATTTAGTTACACTTTTACGTTTATATTTTTTAATTGATGTAATTGTTTGTTTATTAAAATCTCTTGGATGTATTGTATTAGCAAGACGTGAAATACGATGAATACGTTTTTTTGATAAATTATTATTATGTTTAACAGGTGATACATTTCGTACACGTTTCGAGATAGATTTAATAACGTCA
The DNA here is from genome assembly GCA_011426435.1 of Lysiphlebus fabarum. Classification (NCBI taxonomy): domain Eukaryota; kingdom Metazoa; phylum Arthropoda; class Insecta; order Hymenoptera; family Braconidae; genus Lysiphlebus; species Lysiphlebus fabarum. Next base: position 164,833 of record WSYQ01001141.1, read on the forward strand.
CGTTGACGTTTGACCGTTGACGATGTTGGTCTTCTCAATTTTAATGGTGACGGAGGTAATGGAAATTTCGGTACTTCCATACGCAAAACTATATCAACTTTAATTTAACATCCATTCTTAAATCAAAAAAAATAAATTTAAATAATATTTAATTAAAATTTTATATTAAATTTAAAATTATTTTTCTTTTTAATTTATTAAAATAATTTTAATATTTATTTAAAAAATTATAATTTACCTTGTTTTTTTAAATTTAATCATTATTTCATTGGCTGTGATTCAGTGTCCTTGGTAACATACATTAGACTAATTAATTAATGATAATATTTAGTAGAAAATTGTTTGCTAATCTTGTTGAAGAAAATAGATAAACTAGTTAAAATATATTTATACATGTTTTACCGCCGCTTATTTTATATATTAAAATAATGACGCTTGCGCTTTTAATCAAAAAATCATAAAATATCAAATTCAATATGCAAATTATTGTATCAATGTTTCCTCCCACTTCTTTACACATTTGAACATTGACAATTTATTTATTATTTTTTTATTTCATTAATTTTTAATTAAAGGTCACATACGAGTTTTTATAATTTTATAAACTATATACAAACTTATTGTGCAATATTAAAGTACTAGTGATTTTTTTTTTTTTTTTTATATATATATATAAATTTTTGTATAAAAAATATTAATCGTATACCATTTTTACATTTAATTTGTCAATTTTGGAATGTTGTAGTTTATTATTAGATTGCTAAATTTAATGTTTGCCAAAAATTTAAATCAAAAATTTTTAATGTATTATAACATTCATTATTTCTATCGTTTTTTGTTTCATATAGAAATTATTTTATTCGGCTGAAAAAAAAATATAACAATCATTTGTGATTGAATTGTTGAATGAAATTAGAACAAAAACTTTTTATATTAAAAATAAAAAGTTTATCGTTTTGTGATTCTGTCAATCAAATCAATCAAATTAGTGGGTCGTTACTTCAAGTCTTGACGTATAATAACATGAGTAAATCTCAGCCCCATTTAATGAATGATGTGTATATATATATCGTATCGATTAAGCTTTGATTAGCCAACTATTAAACTCTTTGATTTAAAAATTACAATGAAAAAGTTAAAGACTAGAATTAAATTAACTTTTATCGATTAAAAATAAAAAAAAAAAAAAAGTATTTTAAATTTTACTGATTAATTGGTATTTTATTCATCTTAAAATAATATACTTTTTAAAAAAATTTAAAATTTTAATTAAAAACTAAATTATACATATATCAATTTTAAATTAAAGTTTTCAAAAAAATTACATAAAAATTTGAAAGAGAAAAATAAATTCAACAAAATATTTCGATATAAAATTTCAAATCAAATAAAATAAAATATCATAAATTGTTAGATTTATTACCAACACATATTGACAAATATTTTCGATTGAGATAAATAATTAATAAAACTTTATTTTAATTTAAAAAAAAATACAATTATTAAGGGTTCATAGGGTTAAAGTCTCGTCCCTGAGTCTTGCGCTATATGTGAATCGATTAACATGTAAATGAAAATAGCAAAAAAAATAAAAAATAAAATCTCAGTTGTATGTATCTTTTATATACTCACATGGTACTTGAAATGTTTTGTAATAATAAATATTATTGAAAAAAAAATTAATTAGGAATGCGTTTTTATTTACGTCGTATATTATTAATATTAAGTATATTAATATTTTTAATATTTGGTATAAAATTATTAGCTGATAAAAATCTTTTAATAAATATTGATACTGATACATTGTCATCAGTAATAAATAAATATCAAAATGATATTATAATTGAAGCTGGATATGCACCTGGTATTTATATGTCAGGTATATATCCTAAAAATAAAACATCATGTTTATGGAATTGGGGTTTACCAGATATATTAACTTATTCATCATCAAAATTATTAAAAACACCTGAAATTGGTGATAAAAGTATTTATAAAATATTACCATTTATAATAAAAGGTAAAATGACAAATAAATATAATAAAAAATTACCTGAATTAACATTTTGTACACATGCAACTGCTGATCAAGTTTATAATATTGTCGAAATTGTTAAAAGATGGGAAGGACCAGTTAGTCTTGCTATTTTTACACCTGGACATGATGCTAGTATTGCTATTGATTTACTTGAACGTGCATGTCATTGTGAACCACAAATGTTTAAGGTTTTTTTTTTTTTTTTTATTAATTTTAATAATAAATAATTTAATTATTTAAAATATATAGGTATATATATAAATTATAAAATTATTATTTTACAGGTATCTGTTCATTTAATATTTCCAGCTGATCGTCCACCAGTATTATCATCAAATTATAATTCAAAAAGTGATTGTGCAGCATCTGATTTACAAAAAATAATAACTGAAAGATATAATAATAATATTATTTATCCAATTAATGTTGCAAGAAATATTGCACGTCAACAATCATTAACATCAAGAGTACTTGTATCTGATATTGAATTATTACCAAGTGATAAATTAGCAAGTGGTTTTTTAAATATGATAAAAAATAAACCAATTAAATTTGGTCTTATATTTGTTATTGCTGTATTTGAAATTGAAAATAATCAATTAATACCAAATAATAAAAGTGAATTATTAAAATTAATAAATGATGGTACAGCTGTTTATTTTCATAAATATGTTTGTTTACATTGTCAAAAATTTCCTGGTTTAACAAAATGGATATTAAAAAATGATCCAGGTAAAGTTAAACCATTAATTGTAACTAAACGTGAATTTCCACATCACAGATGGGAACCAATATTTATTGGAACAAAAAATGATCCATTGTATAATGAAAATATGTCCTGGGAAGGTAGACAAGATAAAATGGCACAAGTAAAAATTATTTATTTATTTATTTGTTGTTAAATTTATTAATAATTGTTTGTTTTTTGTTTTTTTTTTTAATTATATTTATTAAATTTTTTAGATGCTTGAAATGTGCCTGATGAATTATCGTTTAATAATACTTGATGGTGCATTTCTTGTTCACTCACCAGGAATAAAACGTAAATCTATCAAATCATCGTTACATGATTCAACATATAATTTTATACGTACTCAGGAAAAATATAATTCACGTATTTATCAAATATTAACGAGAAAATTGCTCAAAAAATATCCAGCTAATCGAAGATGTCGACAATAATAAACATTATAAATTATAATTTTCATTATTTTTTTAACATTTTTAATGACCATTTATTAAAATAATAAGCCATAATGATGATAATAATTAAAATTAATTAGATTATACATATACTAATATATATCACCGCATGTATATTTTAAAAAATTAATATTTAAATTATTAAAAATGTTATCTGATTAAACATTATCATAATGTCAACAGGCGCACATTTAAATTAATAAGTTTTACTTATCTAAATAATCATAATAATAAAAAATAATAGACTTATAAAACAAGTCTAGATAATAATAGAAAAAAATAAAATAAAATAAGGAATTGAAAAAAGAAAAAAAAAAAAAAAACAATTTATACACTACATAACTTTGTATCGTTATTTTTTTTCTTTTATTATTTTGTTTTTTTCATTTTTTTTTTTTTTTACCATAATTTCGGTATAATAATAATCATAATAATTAATAATAAAAAATAATAATATTAATAGATATTGTTGCGAATTACGTAAAACAACAAATTGGTTTTGTTCGCTTTTTTTTTTGTTATTTTTTTTAAATTGGCATAATGATACATGCCACTTTTTAAACTGTTAAATTTTTTACTGTTTTTTTTTTTTTTTCATTGCATTCTATTTTTTTTTTTTTTTTTTTTTTTTGATAAAAAGATTGTTATTTTATATTTTTAAACCACTTTTGTTTAATCTTTTTTAAAAAAAAAAATTTTTTTTTTTTTTTTTATTTATTTAATAATTATTATTTTTAGGCAACGTATTCAATGTTTGTTTTTTTTTTTTTTTTTTCATTACAAAGTTGTTATCAATCAAAAAGTATGTAATATGTTTTTTTTTTGTTTTTGTTTTTTTATATACATGGTTTGATCGATTATAAATGTGGCTGTAAAATACTTCATGCAGTAATGATATCAAGAGGAAAACAAATTGTTATCAAACAAGATTTTTTTATTAATATTTTTTGGGTGTAAATTTAAATGTGACTCTATGTGACTAGGGAAACAAAAAAATATAACAATTATTAAATTTAATGTATGAAATATTTTACAGGCACATTTTTACAACAGAAAAAAAAAAAAAAAAAGAATGTTAAATTTTTAAACTGAATTTTAGTCTTCATTCTTTAACTATAAATGTAAATAAAGAATTAAAAAAGTAAAAAAATGAAACTTATCTAGTAAAGAATAGCTGTGTTAACTAAAATATATAAACATTTCGGTCATTTAATTATTTTGTCGTGTACACACAATAAAACGCAAAGATGATTACTATTTTTTTTTTTTTTTACACTGCTGTACATAACTGAATAAATTTAAAAAAAAAAAAAATAATTGATAAAATACAATACATTGGTTTTACAATGTTAAAAATGTAAATGAAAAAAAAAATATATATATTTATATAATATTTAGAAAAATATGGGGGAAATAAATAGACATGAATTTAATGTTAAAAATTTTTTTGTTTTTTTTTTTTTTTACCCCATATTTCTCTACTGATTATTAATATTTTTTTTTTTTTTTGTAATACGAATATTTAAAAACCACGTGGCAACAATAATAGTCCGAAAAATAATTTTGTGTTTTGTAAATTGTTTAGTTATTACTATATAATTATTGAAAATAATAATAACTAAAAACTATCAAAAATTTTATGTATAAAAAAATATTAAACGTATCAAATTGTTGTTTGTTTTATTGTTGTCGTATTGTATTTTTTGTCAAAATGTTTTTTTTTTTGTTTTTTATTGAATAATATTATAGTGTCTATGAATTTAATTGGATTTGTATACGCAGAGTAAAATTTTATTTCAAACAATATTGTATTTTTAAAGTAAAATAATATTTAAAAAATTAATTTTTGTTTTGGGTAGTTTTTTAATTATTTATAAGACAGCATGCATTAAAACTGTTTAATCATTTTTACCTGAGTATTCGTTGATTAAAGAAATAAATTTAAAAAATAAAAAAAAAAAAAAAAAATTGTTGCAGTATTGGATTGACAATCACATGATGCATCAAAAAAAAAAAAAATAAATAAAATAAAATAAATTGAAGGAAAAATATAACTGTAATCAGGGGCATGCATTGAATTGAACATAAAAAATATTTCAAATTGTTTATTATTTATTTAAATGAACTAATAATGAATCGAATTTTGTGATAGTTAATATTAAAATCTAAGAATATAAAAGTTTAATTTTAAAATAAACGTTAAGTTTAATTAAGATGAAAAGAAAAAAAAAATAATACTTATAATTATAATATATTAAATCAGAGAAAAAAAATAATAATAATAAATAAGATAAATATTTCTTGAGCTTTTGAATTTTTTGATGATTTTAAATAGAAAAGAAAGAAAAAAAAAAAAAAAAACATTGGCTCAACATGAAATTATTTTTAGAAAAAAAAAAAAAAAAAATTAATAAAAAGTATAAAATTAATTTTATGATATTTTACTCTGCGTACACATATTTTTTATATTTCAAAATATTATTTGATTTTAATGACTTTAAATTGAATAATATCACTTACTATCTAATGTTAATTTGTTAACTGGATATATCACATTATTAAAGGCACCACCAGGTACCAAAATCAACCCACCAATATTTATTTATTTTATTTTTTTTTTAAATTCAAATTACTTTTTTTATATTTATTTTATTATTTTTTTTTAATTGGTGGGAAAACGAGCAAATTAAAAAGTTGTTGAACTGAAACTACGATTAACATTTTTACCAGTTTTACGTCCACTTGTTCTTGTTGGTGTATGTCTTAAACTATATCCAGATTGATGTGAATTAACTGGTGATACTTCTCGTCCATTATAACGGCTAAGTCTACGAAGAGCATCTTCAAGTCGTTTTGATAATAAATCATTTTTTGATTTAAGAGTTGCTACATCACGTTCTAATTGTGCTTTTGATTTTGGTGTTTCATCTTGACAAAGTGCACGATGAGCAAGAATTTGAGTTGCTGATGGTCTTGACATTGGATTTGGATGTATCATTGACTATAAAATAAAAAAATAAATAATTTTAATTATTAAATATTATTAAATTGTTAAATTAAAAAAATAAATAAATAAATAAAATTTACCTTAAGAAGTTGATTAAAATGTGATGATATTTTTGGAAGTGGTTGTGGTCCATTATTTCTAATTTCATGCCATTCTGGACCATTTTTAGGTAATGGACCACCACCAGCAGCTTCATAAATAGTTAAACCAAGTGCAAATACATCAGCTTTACTTAAATTTGTAAAATCTTCACGTAATATTTCACTTGGTAAATATCTACAATCACCTTCTTCAACTTGTGGATTATTCATTGATGTAACATGACCAAGATCACCAAATTTATATGTTGTATCAACATCAATAGTTTCTTCTTCATCAAAACCATCATCAGCTGAATCATAATTAGTTGATATATAACGTCTTTCTTTTGATATAAATATATTACCTGGTTTAATATCCATATGTACTAATTGCATATTATGAATATAATTTAAACCATCAGCTAATTGTGAAGTTAATTTTTGTAATTCATATACTGTAAATGAACGTCCTTCTTCACGCATATTATTTATTAATTCAGCAAGACTACCACCATTACAATATTCATTTTGTATAATCATATGATTATCTTCAGCCCATGCTGAATAATAACGTACAACATGTTTATGTGAACCAAGTACAGCATGTGCATATACTTCATTTAATGCATTTTTTTCATTAACACTACCAGCAATTGGTTTTAAACTTTTTTTAATAGCATAAACACAACCATCTAAACGATTAATACATTTATATACTGAACCAAATTCACCAGTACCAATTAAACCAACTTCATGAAATTCTTGATAATAACGGGGTATATTTGATTCTTGTAATGCAACACGTTTTGTTGGTTGTTCCATTTCATTATCAGAATCTGTATCAGCTAAATCAAATTTTGGTATACAAAGACCACTTGGTGATCTGTAAAATTAATAATTAATAATTAATAATAAAATTACATAATTTTTTATATAAAAAAATAAATATTTGTTGTAATAATACAAACCTTTTCATGGTACGTTTTGATCGACTACGTTTTCTTGCTGTTAACATCATACCATTTGGAGTGAATGGATTAACATTTGCTGCTGGTTTGTCTGATTTAATTTGATACGATGAAGCAACTGGACGTGCTTTGTCTGTTATATATGACCTTGTATTTTTAACTGGTACTGGTGTATGCATACTTGATTTCTCCATAATTGTTTTTGGTGTTGCAGGAGCATCAAATAACCTCAGGGCTCTTACTCGTTTATATGGTGGACTAGTGACAGAATTATCTGTCGATAATCGTGATTGTGGTCCACTTTCACGATGGTTGTTGCCAACACGATGTCCTGTTGGACCTTGAATTAAACATTTTTTTTTTTTAAAATACATTTTATTATTATTTTAAATCTCAATATAATTCATGCAAGTTTTTTTTTTTTGTTCATGCTTATGGAGATTAAATGAAAAATTGTCTTTGAATTTATTTTATATATTATCAATTTTTATTTATTCTCCATTTTATTATTTTTTTTTTTTTTTATCAAAAAAAATTCATGCCAATATGTAATGTTTTCTTGAATTTTTGTAGATATTTTTTTCTTGTTAGTTTGTTTTTAAGTGGATTTAAAATTATTGTGTATATATAATTTATTATTTTATTTTTATGGCAAGTCAATTTGACCTACAAATTTCCTGCGTTAATTGGGCCAAAATATTTATACATCGCCAATTACGCAAAAAAAAAAATTCAATAAATTTATAATTCTTTTTTTACTTGATAAATTTTTACATATTATTTTTTCATTCTATATTAATTGCAGCAGGACTTACATTGTAAATCTACACCCATTGCAAAACGCTCCAGAAAAAAATTATTATCAACCATAATAATTCAATAATTATACTCCAAATAATTTTGTTTTTTTATTTTGTTATTTTTTCCTGCATGTATTTTAATTAATTGTTTATATTTTGTTTATATTTTTCTTTTTTTTTGACAAATCTTTAAAAACTAATTTACAATTACAATTTATCAAAAAAAATAAAATAAACAAAAATTAAATCAAATTAACCTGTATTTTTAATTAAAAAATAAAATAAAATAAATTTAAAAATCACAAAAAAAAAAGTCACTAAATTTTTATTTATTTATTGGCCATTATAAATCTTCAAGATGCATTAGCTAAAATATAAAACAAATATAACAGAAAAAAAAAAAAAAAAACATAAATAAACAATAATGAAATATAATTAAAAGAAAAAAAAAAAAAAAAAAACCAAATTTGTTGCTCATAATCCACAGGTTTATATATGTGTGTATTTTTATGTATTTGTATATGTGTATATAATGCATGTCATTGTGTGTGTACACACAAAGGCAACAAAAAAAAAAAAAAAAAAACACCACATAATTCCCATTAGCGTCTGTACAATATGAAGAATGAAAACTCAAATCAAACAAATAATAAATAATATTATTGTAAATAACAATAAATATAACAATTAAAAAAACAAAAAAAAATTCAATTTAAATAAACTAACCTGTAATAAATATTGCTGGTGTTTTATCATGATTATTAGTTGGTGAATCACAATTAGTAAAATCCATTGATTGATCAAATACTGTATTATGTGGTGATAAAGAATCTTCTGATGTATCCAATGCATCATCAACATCACATCCAGAACTATTAGTACGACAACTTATATTTAATTCTTCATCAAAATCACTCTCATCAAAATTAAGTCGTTGTGTAACTGTGTCCATTTTACGTTTAATTTCATCACATAAATATTTATTATTTTTTATTAAATTAATTTTTATTAATATTATTATATAAAAATTAATTTATTATTATTATAAATCACAATTATAATAATTAATATTATTATTATTCACTTTATAATAATCACGTGTATTGAAAATATTTGAAAATAAAAAAATTCTATTTTTAGAAGTTAAAAAAAAAAATAAAAAATATGATAATGTTAACGTATTTTTTAGTATATATTCACATACATCCATTCAGAGACAATTTGTCCGCTACACTAACACACCAAGGTCCGCTATGGCGAGTATATGCCGGTTGTCCTTTGGCCCTTTATATTTTAAACCAATCATAATTCACGTACTTATTTAACGAATAAAAGATAACTTTTCATTGGTTGAATTATTTACACAAAGTAGTATGGCGTCGTCATCTACAGTTGAGACGCGTCACTGTACAACTATGCATTAATAAAGTATATATGTATGTATGTATGTATATATGTATACTTATATTATAGGTATGTATATTTTTATTTTTTTTTTTTAAATAAAAAATTTATAAAAAATTGTAAAATAAGTATATATATATATCAAAAGTGGGGAAAAATACTATGGGTTTTACGTTCAACGAACGTCCTCCTTTCTCTTTTTTAAATTATCATTATTTTTTATTTTATTTTTTTTATAATGAGGGTTTTTTTTTACTTTACCAGTAAAAAAATTAAAAAATAAAATATAAAATTCATCGCCCACATATGTATTTTTGCTCAATTTTATATACTTTTTTTTCTCTTTTAAATTGTTTTTTTTTTTTTACTTTTCAGAAATGATTATTGGCTTTTTAAACTTCTACAAATTTATAAAAAAAAAAAAAAACGTGGTCTATCTAATTTTAAAAACTTGCTTTTATACATACGTATAGAAATATTTAAAAAAAATTCTAAATTTTATTAATATTAATTTAATAAATGAATTATTTAATTAATAATTATAAAATTGATAAAATAATATAGCCACGTGGCTTATAGCCTTGGAATTAAATTGACTTAATATCGTGTCTTTTTAAAAAAAAAATAAATAAATAAATCGATTTCCTTTGTCCTTGAAAAGTACAGATATTTTTCCGGAATAAAAAAATATCTGATTAAACAAGGATAAATTTTTGAGTATTTCAAATGAAAAAAAAAGGTTCTGTTTGCATCAGCACAGGGGTTTTATATAGGTACAGTTGAAGGCATTAATATAAAAAAAAAAATAATTTTTTATTTTAGGGCAGCTGCAACCTGTGGCGTTCTTAAGGAGCCAAATAACATATAACAAGATGAAGGGGGGCATTAAAAGAAAAAGAAATTGAAACCCTGACTGACGTATTCTCAAGCTCAGTAAGATGTATGTACGTGTGGTCTGTTTAGATTAAAAAAAAAAAAAAAAAATAGAAAAATATACACATATTCGGAAGCTACCAAGAAACACAAAAAAAAAAAAATGGTGTCTAGACCATCAAATGAGAAAGAAAAAGAAAGATGATCATGCAAAGCAATCTGTATGTGTTGCTCTGTGTTAAAAATGGCGTTTTGTTGTTGAGTATAGGATAAATAATAGTCAAACAATTTAAAAAGAGAGAGAAAAAAGTAAAAGGAGCTTTTTAATATTTATATATATATATATGTACAAAACAACTTGTCTCTTTCTAATCTGTAAATTAAAAAGTGACGATACACGTACTCAAAAGTAAAATAAATAAATAAAATAAACATACATACAAAAAAAAAATAATTATCAGCGTCATAAATAATTAGCAGTATTGGTAATATATATAATAATAAAAATGTTAAATTATTGATTATATCAAATAACCAGTTTAATTTTAATTTATATTTTTTTGTTGATCAACAGGAGAACAAGTTGACATTATGCAGGGTGATGTTGGGATTGAAATAAGTGGTGAGATTGAAACACCAAATATACAAAAACAAAATACAACAAGTAATGGGTAAATTACATTTATAATTTATTTGAATTTTTATTATTTTTTTTTTTAATCTTTAATTATCAGGATGTGTATTTATTTATTTATTTTTTTGTGGCATATGTTTTTGTAAATGATAAACCTAACCTCTCTTTTTTTATTTATTTTGTTTTTTTATTTTTTTTTTAAGCAGGTGCAGATATTTAACTTTGATAAAAATCTATGTGCAATCAAAATTGCCTTGTTTTTATTTTACATTTTTTTTTTTATATCTTTGTTTTGCTAATTTTTTTTTTTTTTTTTTCTTTCATTATTTTATTATTGTTTAGTATTGTTTGTTATTAATGAAATATTAAATTTTACAGATTTGATTTTTTGCAAATACCACAATTGCAATTTGCACAACTTGGTTATCCACATGCACAACAATGGATACAAGCAAAAAGAGTAACATTACGTCCATGGAGTTTATTTATAAATTCAAATAATTTTCGTGCACCACCAAGTGTTACTCGAATTGGAAAAAGAATTGTTAAAAATGTTGAATATTTTCAAAGTAATTATTTATGTATTTTCATTGGTCTTGTAATTTATTGTTTGTAAGTATATTTATTTAATTAAAAATTGAATTTAACATAATATTTAGTATAATTATTAATACTTTTTTTAATTAATATTACAGAATTACTTCTCCATTGTTGCTGTTGACAGTTGCAGTATCACTTTATATATGTTACAAAGTATCACAACGACATGCTAAACAAGAATTAAGATTATTTAATCAAAAGTTAACACTCGCTCAAGTTTACATGGTTGTTTATGTTTGTTCACTTCCTATGTTTTATTTAGTTGGAGCTGGTGCTGTACTTTTTTGGGTCTTAGGTAGCTAAAAAAAAAAAAAAAACAAAAGATATACATTTATTATTTAATTATCTATTATATTATAATTTATATTTTAAAATATTTCAGGTGTTTCTGCATTTTTTATTGCAATTCATTCAACATTTTATAATATTGATTCTGTTCTTTGTCCTGGTGAGGATGAACTTAATGCTTTAGTAATGCAAGAAGTCTGAAATAAGTTATAATTAAAATCCCAAATGTTATATACATTTTAATATTATATTTAAATTTATTTATCATGATTTATACTAATAAAAAAAGATATTAGAAAAATTATATAAATATCAAAAATTTTATATTTAATATATATTTTTTAAGATAGGATAGAATCAATCTGAATTGTTGAAGAATAACACCAGCTGTTTTTTCTTTCTTTCTTTTTTTTGCATTTTTAGAGTATTTCTTATTTATTTATTTTATTTTATTTTTTTTTTTCGTATAAAGAATAATAAAAAATGAAGCAAGAATATTCTAAGACGACTAAGGACCAGGTGTTTTTTAGTCTGTAGCATCTCTTGTCCTCCCATTACTCACAATATTCAGGCAAAAATTTAAAAGGGCCTCGCCAACGCTCAACAGCTGCTACCATCCCACCTTTGTATATTTTTTTCATCATCATCATCATCATCATCATCATCATTATATTACTTTATTTTCTTTTTTTAAATCCACAACTTGCTTCAAGGCAAATGCAATCTCTTAACAAAAAAAAAAAAAAATACATATTAAATCTCAAAACATTTAAAAACCAAGGAAATCAACAACACAAAAACAAGTTATTATTTTTATATAGCTTCATCATTAAAAATATTTTTGATATTTAAAACACCATGTTACATTAAAAAGCCAAACTAAATTTTATTTTAATTTTATAAAATTAATCAATGTACTTATTATTATTTTAAATAGATATTTGTCTAAGAATTAATGAATAATTTTTCCAATGATTACTTGATGCTAATATTTTCTAAAAATATTTTTCTTGGAGTAAATTAAATACCCCAAAGAATCAGACACGTGTATTCATTTGAACTAAGCGCCAAAACATTGTCACTATTATTATTACTATCATTATTATTATTTTATTTATTTTTTTTTTTTCATACGAATCAAAGTGTTGGGGGAGATTAAATATAGTCATACAAGTGTGCACGCGGTCCATATTAGCAATATACAAAAATAAATATGCCAATAATATTTTATTATAAATTTTTATATTGAATGGAAATTGATATTGATTGTGATAAATTAGTGATTTATGATATGTAATATTATATTTATTTATAAATTTATATTAATGATAACTTTGGGGTCAAATTGTATCATTGATTCAAGAACATCCTGAACATTTAGTCATGGAAAATAAAAATATCATTAGTGTGTTAGTACGTCTCAGCTGATCAAGTTTATTTAATTTTATTTTCTAAAATCATTATATTTCTGTAATAAAATTAATTATTGTTTTTTTTTTTTTTTTGTAATATATAAATGTTTATTTATTTTTTTTAATTTATTAAACACAGTTTTTGGTAAATTAATATTATCCTAATAATTTTTTTTATTATTATAAATTTAAAAGATAAAAATTAATTTTAAAATATATAAAAAACAAATATATTATACATATGTTTTATTTTTAGATATTTTTTTTTTTTTCATACTTATAGATTTTTTTTTTTTTTATTGTAACTCAGGGCCGTGTTAATAACTCCTTTTAAAAATTAAAAATAAATAAATTAATTATATATTTTTATTTTATTTTTAGTTATAGGTATCAGTAATTAATTAAAAATAATAATAATGGAAGAAGAAGAAGATAAAGATAATATAATAATTGATATTAATGATGAAATTTATAAAAAAAATAATTCAAGTCCAAACTTAAGTATTTATCGTTCAATTCAAAGTAATTTAAATAATGCTGATTCACAACAAACACTTTATCACAGTGTTAGAAATACAATGTATGAAGATGCAATAAGTATGGATATTGTTGATGGTACTGGTGATGGTAATTATGATTATGAAAATTCAACTTTAAGAGGTACACGTGAAACTTTGAATGATGATAATTTTAATGATTTTCATGATGTTAGAACACATCCAGAAACAAATGGAAATCCACCTTTGGTAATTTATTATTTATCATTTATTATCAAATATAATTATTTTTTTTCAAAAAATATATTAATCTTTCTGTTTTTTTTTTTTTATAAAATTTTTATACAGTTACCAGAAATTGATGAGACAAATTTATTCTTTAGAGATGGTAATAAATCAATTGATTTTGTACTTGTTTGGGATGAACATGATACTTATTCACTTTCATTTAGATGTACAGAATTTAGAAAGGTAAAATTAATTATTATTACAATTAATAAATTAATAAATTGTTATTACTTATAAATTAATTAATAAAATTTTTCAGATATTTGAAAAAAATCTTGAAAATGAAGGTTTACAACTTGAATATGAAGATGTTGAACCAAATGGTTTACGTTTTATTAAAATACATGCACCAAAAACAGTACTACGTTGTTATTCAGCAATATTAAAATTACGTTTACCAATGAAAGAATTAATTAAAAATAATGAAACATCAACACAAAGTTCATATGTTTTAATTAAAGAAGTTAATAGTTGGATTAATAAAATAATGAAATATTTTTATGTTGATCAAAATATATTTCCAACAATGAAACATAATTTTACATCTGTTTATAGTCGTGATAAAGAATATTTATTTGATTTTGAAAAACCAGATTTTTTCACATCATCAATACGTTCAAGAATTGTACAATTTATACTTGATAGAACAAAATTTACTGATAATAATGAAGATGATTTTGCATTTGGTATTGATAGATTAATATCTGAGCATGCATATGTTGCTGCATATCCACTTCATGATGGTAATATAAGAAAACCAGGTTCAATGAGATATTTATTGTATAAACATTGGGCTAGTTTATCAAAATGTTGTCATTATCAACCGTTGGATTATATTAAAGATTATTTTGGTGTTAAAATTGGTCTTTATTTTGCTTGGCTTGGTTTTTATACACATATGTTAATACCAGCAAGTATTGTTGGTTTATTATGTTTTGCATATGGTTGGTTAACACTTTATGATAATAAACCAAGTGAAGATATTTGTAATGGAAATAATTCAATAGATATGTGTCCTTTATGTGATTATTTTTGTTCATATTGGGATTTACGTGAAACATGTTTTCATGGTAGATTAACATATTTATTTGATAATTCATCAACAGTATTTTTTGCTGTATTTATGTCACTTTGGGCAACATTATTTCTTGAATTTTGGAAAAAATATTCAGCTGAAATAACACATAGATGGGATTTAACTGGTCTTGATGCACAAGAAGAACATCCAAGACCACATTATTTAGCAAGACTTGCACATGTTAAAAAAAAAAAAAATAATATTATTACAAATGCAATTGAACCAAAAGTACCATTTTGGACAATGAAATTACCAGCAACAATATTAAGTTTTTCAGTTGTTATGTTATTAATTGCAATTGCAATGGCATCTGTACTTGGTGTTATATTTTATCGTATGTCATTATTAACAACAATGAGCCTATGGGGTAATTCAGCAATAACAAGTAATGCAATATTATTTACAACAGCAACAGCAGCATGTATTAATTTATGTTGTATTGTATTATTTAATTGGCTATATGTATGGCTTGCTGAATATTTAACTGAATATGAATTATTACGTACACAAACTGAATTTGATGATAGTTTAACATTAAAAATATATTTATTACAATTTGTTAATTATTATGCATCAATTTTTTATATTGCATTTTTTAAAGGTAAATTTATTGGTCATCCAAGTAGATATAATAGATTTTTCAATTATAGACAAGAGGAATGTGGTCCTGGTGGTTGTTTAACTGAACTTTGTATACAATTAAGTATTATTATGATTGGTAAACAAGTTATGAATTCAATTTTAGAAATGCTTGAACCATTATTTTATAAATGGATTAATACATGGAAAGTACATTTAAAACCTAAAAATTCAATTAATAATAATCATAACAACAGTAATAATAATAATAATAATAATTTACAAAAAAATTATATTAAAAAATATCCACCATGGATTAGAGATTTTAAACTTGTTGAATGGGGACCACGTAGTTTATTTCCTGAATATTTAGAAATGGTAATTATATTTATTTTTATTTTTCTAATTATTACATTATAATATATTAATATTTAATTTATAATAATAAATTTTTATTCAAGGTTTTACAATATGGTTTTATAACAATATTTGTTGCTGCATTTCCATTAGCACCATTTTTTGCATTATTAAATAATATATTTGAAATGCGTTTAGATGCTAAAAAATTACTTAGAATGTATAGACGTCCAGTTAGTCAACGTGTACATGATATTGGTATATGGTATAAAATACTTGATTCAATTGCTAAATTATCAGTTATAACAAATGGATTTATCATTGCATTTACATCAAATTTTATACCAAAATTAATTTATCAATTTTATATATCAAAAAATCATAGTTTAGATGGTTTTTTAGAATATTCATTATCAAAATTTAATACAAGTGAATTTGAAAATGGTACTAGTCCAGCAATTAATCTGAGACATATTGAAATATGTCGTTATTCAGATTTTCGTGAACCTGCTAATTCTGTTGATAAATACAAATATACAAGAGTTTTTTGGTATATTTTAGCTGCTAGATTAGCATTTGTTGTTTTATTTGAGGTCAGTTTATTTATTTATCAATTTATTAATTAATTAAATAATATATAGGTATATTTATATTTTTATATTTTCATTTATCATTAGAACATTGTGGCTGTTGTGATGATACTTGTAAGATGGTGTGTACCAGATATGAGTCCAGAATTAAGAGATAAAATAAGACGTGAAGCATATATAACAAATGAAATAGTCATTCATCATGAAGCTCAAAGAGCTCTACAAAAAAATATTATTGATGAACCTGAAATTATTGTTCGTAATCATCGTCAAAATGAAAATGCTGATAGATGGAATTATGTCATTAATGATTGTACATCATTATCAGACTTTGATCTTGAAGTTCATGGTGCACCAGTTTCATAATTATTATAAACAAATAATATTTTATACTCATAAATTTTTAATCAACTTATTTTATTCAAATTTAATTTTTATTTATTAATTTTAATATTATATTCTTTAAATTTTTATAATATACATATTCTAGATGTCATAATATATTATTTTTATTTTTTTTCTAATGAAAATCTGCATATAATTAAAACGTGATAATTATTAATAATAATGATGTTATATATTTTACAACGAGTACAATCTTAATAGTCAAAAGTAAAATTTAAAGAAAAATATAAAAACAAAATTTATAATATATTTATATATATGAAAAATACATTTATAAGTATAAATATATTGAAAGTTATTTAATTATTTTTATATTATTATAATAAACAATTAATAACTTTTTCACTTAAATAAATATATTTTTTTTTGCTTTCTAAATACATTTTTAATTCGATGGTTTGTATTATTCCTCAAGTACTTAATAGAAAAGCTATCTAAATCTGTAAGCTACAAACAACAATTAGCAACAATTGATTTATATTGACAATAATTAATTTTAATTAATTAATCTAATTTCAGTAAAAGTGTGATGGTGAAAGAGTAGTGTCTGTGTGTGTGAAAAATAATGTTAATAGATGACGCTACTATAGGAAAAGAGAGAGAGAGAGAGAATGTGTAGCGCATGTGTGTGTGTATGTACATTATTATCTAACCTTAAAAAAAAAACAAAAATTAAATAAATAAATAAATTTTTTTTTTATAATTAAATTAAAGTGAAATAAACTGCACCAGTCAATTAAATTCATTTGTTTCATCTACCTCATAATTATTAATATAATAAAAATTAATGAATGAAAATCAAAATCAAAAAGTATAATTTATCAATGACAATTTGAAAAATAAAAAAAAACAAGACAACACAAGCATATCTATTTTGCATATATATTTTTTTAATTTATTTTTTTTGTTATAAAAATTTAAGGTAGGTGATAACGTCATCATACAATTTCTACATGATCCCCACTATAACTATTTTATATTTATTTTTTTTTATATTTAAAATTTTATTTTTGATGTAACATTTAAAACGTAACTGCTAATAATAATAAATGATTTTCTCAGAAATCTATCTATAAAAATAAATAAAATATAATGCATACTTATTTAAATTAAATTTTAACAATTGACACATTTATCAAAACAACTTTTTTTTTAAATATTACAGTAAACATTTAATTGTATTTATTATAAATAACAGTATTAATATGTTTTTTTATTTTTGATTAATTTAGATTTAAAAATATTATGAGATGTCTCCAACTGGTTCATTTACATCAACAAATACATATGAAGAAAAATCTCAGTGGCCACCAGAAATGAATAAAAATTCAAATATGTCAATGGAAAAACCATCAGTAGTACAAGTACAACCAATTAATTTACATCAATATGCAAGAGTTGATAAAATTCATATTGATGGATTAAAACGTACAAAAGATGATATTGTAAAAGCACAAGTTAATGAATTATTTGCTGCTAAAGATTTTTATAATATTATTGAACAATCACAAAAAGTTAAAACAAAACTTGAAACACTTGGTTGTTTTAAAAATGTTGGTGTTACAATAGATACTAGTAAAGGACCAGATGCAACACCAGACGGTGTTGAAGTTACATTTAATGTACGTGAATTAAAATGGTTAAGTGGAGGTGTTAATACAATGGTTGGAAATAATGAAGGCTCTGTATTAATACAAGCTGAAACACCAAATATTTTAGGTAGAGGTGAAAGATTAAAAATGGATTATTCATATGGTTCAAAAAGTAGTTCAAATATAAATATATCAGCTGTTAAGCCATTTGTTGATAATTGGCTTCATAAAGTGTAATTAATTATTTCATTTTATTTATATTATTTTCTATGTTATTATTAAGTAAATATTATTAATTTATATTAAATTAAATTTTAGATTAACTGGTACTATATTTACAAGTACAACAGATGCTCCTTGGTCTGGTTACAAAGAAAAAAATCATGGTATATTAATTGATCTTGCTGTTAATCCACCAGGTGCACTTAAACATAATTTTCAATATGAAGTTAATTATCGTGATATTATTGCTGCTAAAACATCATCATTTTATGTACGTGAACAATGTGGACCAAGTTTAAAATCAGCATTAAGACATATATTATCAATTGATAAAAGAGATGAAACAATATTTCCAACAAGTGGTAGTCTTGTTAAATTTACAACTGAACTTGCTGGTCTTGGTGGTGATATTGGATTTATGAAGTATAATTTTGAATTACAAAGTAACTGGTCACCTCATGATTGTCTTGTAAGTTAAATTATTGTTATTATCATTATAATTATAGACTGTAGAATAAAATTAATTATTTTTTTTTATATTTTTTTTTTATAAAGACATTCCAGTTAGGTGCACAAGCTGGATTCATGAGTGGTATTAGTAATGATATGGCAATAAGTATACCTGATTATTTTTTCCTTGGTGGTCCAATGAATTTACGTGGTTTTGCAATAAGAGGATGTGGACCAAGATTAGATGGTAATGCTATTGGTGGTAATAGTTATTGGGCACTTGCATTACATCTTTATACACCACTACCATTTGTTAAACCTGGTAAAAATAGTTTTGCTGATTTATTTAAATTACATGGTTTTATAAATGGTGGAAATTTAGGAAATTTTAAAAAAGGTAAAGTTATTATTTAATATTAATTTATACAATATAAAAATTGTTTATTAATTAAATTGTTTTTTTTTTTAGATGGTGATTATTCAGAAAATATAAAATTATTCACAGACAATGTAAGATGGTCAACAGGTGTTGGTCTTGCATTAAAACTTGCTGGTTTAGCACGTATTGAATTAAATCTTGTATGGCCATTAGTTGTATCAAGAAGTGATATATTTCAACCTTATCAATTTGGCATTGGAATACAATATTTATAAACAAATTTAATTCAAAACGTTATTTTTAAAAATAGTGCTTTGTATAAATTTTTAATTCGATGATGAAGAATATTTTTTTTTTGACATTATCAAAAAAAAAAATATTATTGTCAAATGTTAAATAATATTTTAATTCATCGTAAATTTGTTAACAAAACATCACATGTCCATAGTATATTGTAATTAAATAAAATTCAACGAGATTTTATTCTCAACAAGTTACCTTAATATCTCAATTTGTTTTATCATCAAATGACTATATTTGAAAAAAAAAAAAAAAAATAGATTCTATTCTTTAAAAATAAAATAAAATAAAATAAAAAAAAGAACAGATTAATAATTTAACAACCTGTATTTGTTCATATCAACTTTGCAGTTGGCCCAGTCAAAAAAAAAAATAGTTTTATCAAATTTAATTTCATCGTTTCTTCTCTGTATTATGATTTATCCTGTATCCGGTATATTTTATAAGTAATTTAATGAATAGGGACTTTTAATTTGAAATGTTTTTATACTTGTACAGAGAGTAAGAGTAACAATTTCCAGTTTATATATATCTCTTGCATATATGGTTTGTGTACCAGTCTGTCCCAGTCAATTCAAAGATATACAAGTGTTAATTTTCAATTAAACGTACATACAAGTATAATTTTGTGATATCATCATCATCAACATGAGATTAAATTCGATAATTCCTAATTTTAAAGCAGAGACTACTCAAGGACCAATTGATTTTTATGATTGGCAAGGAAATTCGTATGTAAAAATATTATTTGAATTATAAAATTATTTAACAAAAAAAATAAAATAAAAATAATACTGTTGGCCTTGATGATAATTGCATAGATCATTAAATGGGTGTGGACAAATATAAATATTAATTAACACATTATACAATTATTATTGATAGCTATAATATTATTTATATAAAAAAAATAATTTGATTTCATATTTACAGTTGGGTAGTAATTTTTTCACATCCAGCAGATTTTACACCAGTTTGTACAACTGAATTGGGAAGAATTGCTGTTCATCAATCACATTTTAAAAAAAGAAATGTTAAACTATTGGCTCATTCTGTTGATCAAATAAAAACTCATATTGATTGGGTCAATGTAAGAAAAGATACATAACATTTATCTATTAATTTATTATAATATATTATAAAATTGAATAATTTTTATTATAGGATATTAAATCATACTGTCAAGATATTCCTGGTGAATTTCCATATCCAATTATTGCTGATGCTGATAGATCATTAGCTGTTAAACTTGATATGATTGATGAAAATGCTAAAGACAATGTTGAATTTGCTATGACTGTTCGTGCATTGTATATTATAAGTCCAGATCATCGTTTACGTTTAAGCATGCATTATCCAACATCAACTGGACGTAACGTCGAGTAATTAAAATATATAAAATTAATTATTTATTCTATGTTATAATATATTTTTTAACAATTAAAATTAATTATAATTTTTTACAGTGAAATTCTTCGAGTTATTGACTCACTTCAACTTGTTGATCGTAAACCACAAATTGCTACACCTGCAAATTGGGTTGTAAGTATATAATTTTTGATAATAAATATACCTATCATTTATATTATTTTAATAATTATTTTTATATATTTTTAGCCTGGTGAAAAAGTTATGATTCTTCCATCAGTCAAAACTGAAGAACTTGATTCTTTATTTCCTGGTGGAGTTGATACTGTTTTAATGCCATCAGGAAATGTTTATGTTCGTACAACAACAGATTATTAATTTTATTACGTTAACAATTGTCAAATAATTAAGTAATAAATGATGACGTTGTAAAGTTGTACGACAACCAATTATATTAAAAAAACAGATTATATAATTATAAATAATTTTTTAAATCTAAAATAAACATTGGTCAAATGATTGAAGAATTTTTTTTTTTTTTGTTATTATTATATCCATGAAAAAATGTAATCCACATACCAAGTGCATCATAATATCCAAGGAAATAATCCAAGGAGAGTAAAAATGTAATAAAATTTATAAACAAATTATAAATTAATGATTAAAAATATTAATTATTATAATTTTTCTAATATTATTAACGGTTGATAATCCTCTAAATAGTCAATATTTTTGTCGCTAGATGACTCTAAATAAGTCTAAAATCAGTGATGATGATTCAGTCATCAGGGTCAATTGGGGTGATACGTTTAATAAATAACAATTGTTTAACAAATTTTTATTTATTTCTTTTCATTATTCTAGCAATAAGTAATTTTATTTTGACAGATATATAAAAAGGCGAATGTATTATTTAAATTTAAGGCATTTAAATGATATCGCGAATATTCCGTGGTGAAAATGAGAATGCTGCTGTCAAAAGAAAACGTCAAATTGATACACTTAAAATTTTCAATGACAAGTAAGTTTATTTTTATTATAAAAAAAAGAAAAAAAAAATATGTAAAATTTTGTTTATTAATTATTATAATATTATTATTAATCTAAATATGTAACCACTTGTTTAAATTTTAACTATATAATTAGTTTTTATTTATCATAATTATTCATTCAATTTTTATCATTTCATTTTATCAAAATCCATTGTTTATAAATTTATCTCTCTTGTTTATTGTTTACTTAATTTTTTTTATTGTCTCTCTTTTTATTTTTCATTTAAATAATCATTTATGTGTCCTTGAAATATTGAAATGTTTTAAAAAGTATTTTTTGTAAAACAATCAATTAAAAAACAAAATTATTAATTCAAGGTTTTATTTATTTATTATAATATAGTGTTGTAGAATTAAGAGAAGATGTTGAATATCAGGTAGAATTTGAATCTGGAGATATGCGAATGGCAATAATGGTATCGCTATCTCCAGAATTTCCATTAGAAAAACCTGTACTACGTGTATCACCACCTGTAAATCATTCTTGGTGTAATGAACACAGTGAAATAACAAGTGCTCCAGGTCTACTTAATGTAAGTAATTGTTGTTATATTTTAATAATATTTATTATTATTAATTATTTATAAATTTATTATAGTTTACAGTACATAGTGATCTTGGTCGTGTTGTTCAAGCAATTATACGTGAATTTAGTAAAAATCCACCACAATTAAAAGATGATATATCATTGGCATCGAATATATCACACAGAGGTATTTATAATCAAATAATATATTACTTAGTTATCTTTTAAATTGAAATTAAAATTAATTAATAATTTCGTTTGTTTGTTTGTTTATATTTAGAATTAACAGATAGAGCATCACCATCTTATTCACTTCGAGGTTATTCAGATCATCCATCAACATCATACAATTGTTATTATAATTCACAGTATTCACAATATTCATCACCTGTTACAAATCAAACAACAAATTATTCATACAATTATATTGACAATGGTAATACAATAAATACAATGAATTGTTCAAGTCCACCACAATATACAAATGATACACGTACAACTGGTTATATATCACCATTAAAAAATTCACATTATATTAATACAAATTATATTGTAAGAAATTTATCTGGACAATCAGTTATTAGTCATGAATTTCCTGAATTAAATAATTTTAGTAATGATGAACTTAGAAAACTTGCTGCTGATGATGATAATGATGAAAAACTTGATATATTTATTGATGAACATTCCCAATTAAAACAAGTTAATTTAGCTATTGATGAAGCTATTGATAATATTGAAAAAATAGCATCAAATAATTTAGCCAAAGAGACTGAACTTAAAATATTACAAGATGATGTATCAGCCAAAGTACAAAAAGTATCTGTATTAAAAAATCGTTATGATACATTAATACAACAATATAATAAATTATCAGAAGTATTTTCACCAGATCATATTAAAGAATGTTTAAAAAATTCAGCTGATGAAAGCCATGAAAAAAGTGAACAAATTGCTGAAAATTTTCTTGAAGGTAAAATTGATGTTGAAAATTTTTTAAGTACATATGTTGAGTGTAGAAAATTAGGACAAGCAAGACGTACTAAAGAAGAAAAACTTGCACATCAATTAAATGAATTAAAAAGGGCTGGTTATTAATTGCATAATAAATATAATATTAATTATTTATTCTTTTAAAGAAAATTATATATATATATATAAAAAAAAAAAAAACAAAAAATTAACATTCATTAAAAAAAAACAACAAAAAATAAATAAATTTTGTAAATATTTTTTAGTTAATGGACAAGAAAAAAAAAAATAATAAGTAACACTACAAGTCACTTAAAATGGTATTTTTTTTTCCTTAAAATGATTTTTAATAATTGTTAAACAATGACTGGTCATATTATTTGTTCTCTTATTATTAACATGTTGGTACACTATTATTAAATATTTTTTTTTTTTCATCATGTAAATAAATTAATATTCAGAGGGTTATTTGTCCAATAATTTTGAATACACCACTGAATGTTTCTACTGTAAAGAATAAATAGAAAACAAACAAAAAAATACAAACTATTGATTATAAAAAAAAATAAACTTTTTTAAATGTTTTAAAGAATAATAATAATTAATTTATAATATATATATATATAAATATAGATTAGATTTAAAAGATAGTCTTAATATACCAGAATTAAATGTTGTTTTTTTATCTAAATGCAAACATAAATTTATTATGTTAACGCGGCCGATTATGTTACACACTTTCGGCTCTGAATAACATGGAACAGGCAATGGTTTTTATTAATATTATTATTGAAAAGTCGACGACAATCACGTGTAACTAAACTAAAATTTTTTGAGTAAACTGAAATTTAACAACAAAAGAATATTATAATAGTTGGAAATAACTGATAAATCATTTATCGAAAATTATTTAAATTATGAGAGGATAAAAGACAAGTAAAAAAGTACACCAACAGTTAAAAAATTTTTGTTTATCATTATTGAATATCGATACTTTAATTTTTCTATAAATGTACTACAATGATTTTCGAAAATGTCGAAAAACTCTTCGGTTATTATATTCGCCTAATAAAAATTCAAAAGTTTTTTTGGGAAGAGTGAAAAATTGAAATACCTCTTCAGGTCATGTTTGCCTAGTATTTTAGCAAATTTTGTCGATAAATTTTAAGATAAGATGAGAAATCGATATATCAAACAATAATCGTTAATAGTAAATAAGTAGACACAGCATCAAATACCTCTTTTCAAGTACTATAACCCTGATACAACCCGATATTTTTTTAATTTTTCAAAAATGTCTCATAATAATTTTTTCGAAAAATATCGATCCTAGAAAAAAAAGAGAAACTGCATCGGATACTTCTTGTCGAGTTCTATAACCCTGATCAAACCCCATATTTTTCCGACTTTTTTTAAATGCACTTTTTTCAAAAAGTCCTGATTCTAGAGAAAAACGAGAAACTGCATCGGATACCTCTTGTCAAGTTCTATAACTTTCATACAACTCGACACTTTTCAGATTTTTTTTGAGAGACTCAATAACCTATTAATCAATTTCCCATTACAATATTATTTAATAAATCAGAATATAAATTTGAAATATACGGGTTTGAAATATACGGGTTTGAAATCTACGGGTTTGAAATATACGGGTTTGAAATATACGGGTGTGAAATCTACGGGTTTGAAATATACGGGTCTGAAATATACGGGTTTGAAATATACGGGTTTGAAATATACGGGTTTGAAATATACGGGTTGAAATATACGGGTTTGAAATATACGGGTTTGAAATATACGGGTTTGAAATATACGGGTTTGAAATATACGGGTTTGAAATATACGGGTTTGAAATATACGGGTTTGAAATATACGGGTTTGAAATATACGGGTTTGAAATATACGGGTTTGAAATATACGGGTCTGAAATATACGGGTTTGAAATATACGGGTTTGAAATATACGGGTTTGAAATATACGGGTTTGAAATATACGGGTTTGAAATATACGGGTTTGAAATATACGGGTTTGAAATATACGGGTTTGAAATATACGGGTTTGAAATATACGGGTTTGAAATATACGGGTTTGAAATATACGGGTTTGAAATATACGGGTTTGAAATATACGGGTTTGAAATATACGGGTTTGAAATATACGGGTTTGAAATATACGGGTTTGAAATATACGGGTTTGAAATATACGGGTTTGAAATATACGGGTTTGAAATATACGGGTCTGAAATATACGGGTTTGAAATATACGGGTTTGAAATATACGGGTTTGAAATATACGGGTTTGAAATATACGGGTTTGAAATATACGGGTTTGAAATATACGGGTTTGAAATATACGGGTTTGAAATATACGGGTTTGAAATATACGGGTTTGAAATATACGGGTTTGAAATATACGGGTTTGAAATATACGGGTTTGAAATATACGGGTTTGAAATATACGGGTTTGAAATATACGGGTTTGAAATATACGGGTTTGAAATATACGGGTTTGAAATATACGGGTTTGAAATATACGGGTTTGAAATATACGGGTTTGAAATATACGGGTTTGAAATATACGGGTTTGAAATATACGGGTTTGAAATATACGGGTTTGAAATATACGGGTTTGAAATATACGGGTTTGAAATATACGGGTTTGAAATATACGGGTTTGAAATATACGGGTTTGAAATATACGGGTTGAAATATACGGGTTTGAAATATACGGGTTTGAAATATACGGGTTTGAAATATACGGGTTTGAAATATACGGGTTTGAAATATACGGGTTTGAAATATACGGGTTTGAAATATACGGGTTTGAAATATACGGGTTTGAAATATACGGGTTTGAAATATACGGGTTTGAAATATACGGGTTTGAAATATACGGGTTTGAAATATACGGGTTTGAAATATACGGGTTTGAAATATACGGGTTTGAAATATACGGGTTTGAAATATACGGGTTTGAAATATACGGGTTTGAAATATACGGGTTTGAAATATACGGGTTTGAAATATACGGGTTTGAAATATACGGGTTTGAAATATACGGGTTTGAAATATACGGGTTTGAAATATACGGGTTTGAAATATACGGGTTTGAAATATACGGGTTTGAAATATACGGGTTTGAAATATACGGGTTTGAAATATACGGGTTTGAAATATACGGGTTTGAAATATACGGGTTTGAAATATACGGGTTTGAAATATACGGGTTTGAAATCTACGGGTTTGAAATATACGGGTTTGAAATATACGGGTGAAATATACGGGTTTGAAATCTACGGGTTTGAAATATACGGGTTTTTATTACCCGTGGTTACCTGGCATATTTAAAAAAAAAGAAAAGCAAACTGTTTGTACAATATAATTAAAATAAAATAAATTCATTAATTAATTTCTAATTACAATATTATTCAATAAGTTTGAATATAAATTTATTACGTCATTTGAAATATACGGGTTTGAAATATACGGGTTTGAAATATACGGGTTTGAAATATACGGGTTTGAAATATACGGGTGTGAAATCTACGGGTTTGAAATATACGGGTTTGAAATATACGGGTTGAAATATACGGGTTTGAAATATACGGGTTTGAAATATACGGGTTTTTATTACCCGTGGTTACCTGGCATATTTAAAAAAAAAAAAAAGCAAACTGTTTGTACAATATAATTAAAATAAAATAAATTCATTAATTAATTTCTAATTACAATATTATTCAATAAGTTTGAATATAAATTTATAAATATTTATTTTTTATTATTTACACAATCATTATCAGAAAAAAAATAAAACACAAGTATAAAAGGCAGTTTGTTTTTCGATAAAACTATTTCTGTGCTGTTTAATAACGTATACAATGAATTACGTAAATTATATATTAAAAAAAAAAAACGATTAAATAAAACAATCAGTCATTTCATGGATCAACAAATGAAATCATAATGTATCGAGTTCCTTTAGTAACTTTGAGTCCCTCATGATAATGAGTAAGTCTGCCTGGATGCATGAGCATCCAACCGGGTTTAGTGTCGGTGACCGCACAATTATAACGTAGAAATCGACATCCGCCACCTTCATAATCAACACCAACTTGATTTAGTGCAATATTTATTGTATATGTTGAACTGTCATGATGGGGTCTCAACGAAGGTTGCTCATCCGGTTTATATCTGACAACGAAATTCATCAATGACCTTGGTGGCTAAAAAAAAAAAACAATTTTATAAAATAAGAATAAAATAAATATAATACAAATAAATTGTAATTATAATTTTAATCTTATAAAATAATCCATAACACCGTGATGACTATATAATTTTATGGTGCAACCCTTTTTGTTTTTTTTTTTTTTTTTATCGATTTCTTACATAATCATCATAGCCAAGAAAAACACGTCGTTGCAATGGTCTAACATAAACACGTAGAAATTCAAGCCATGTATCATCAAGACCAACTTGTGTCATATGAATATCACGAGTTGGTACAGCTTCATATCCACTCTCAAGTCTTGAATCCTAAAATTAATTATTATATTAATATTATATTATTAAAAATTATTCTTACATCATGAAAATATCCAAGGAAGACAAGTTCTTGAAGTGGTCTAACATATTCTTTTAGAATATATAACCAGTGTCTTTCATAATTAACTTGATTCATATGAATATCTCTTGTTGGTACATTTTCATATCCACCTTGTAACCTCTTGTCCTATTAATAAACTTTATTAACTCGAGTAATTGAAATTAATTATATAATAATTGTAAAAAAAATTAATTCATTTAAATGATAATAATAATAATTGATTAATTAAAATTGCTCTTACGCTGTTTGATCCATCAGACCATTTACCAAATGCTTCCATTATTTCAATAAATTCCTTGGTAAATCTTTGATTAAATATTGGAAACCAATAGACATCTGTACATGGCTATATTATAAATTAAATTATAAATTTAATAACATATATTTATTTATTTATTATTTTCAAAAAAAATTTTCTTTCTTTAGGTACCTGAATTGGTGTATTATTTTGATGAAAATTTTGTGAATAATTAACATGAATATAACGTTTTTCCCAGTCATATTTGTTATTAAATAATTCATAGATATCTGGATTTGTAAATTTGATATTATAATCATCAGCATTAACAAGATGTCCAAATTTTAAACGATTACTAACATACATAAATATATTTCTATCACGATTAATAGCAGCAAATGCCATGTCTGGATCAAGTTCATCAATATCAGCATGTTTATATTTTGGTCTTGTTTCAGTATTACTAATAATTGTTACATTTATTAGATAACAATTGTTGATATATGGAACATTCCATAATCCTCTAAAATCAAAAATAACATTTTATTATTAATCAATTTGATCAATAAATAAATAAACAATTTTTTTTTTTATTTTTATTTTGAAGGTCAATTAAAAATCAAGTAATAAGAATGTATACATGCAAGTCTTTAACAACAATCAACATGAGTTGGTGTCACTGATTAACCACATCACCCAAGCATCCAATTAGTTACGCATAATTTTATTCAATTGAGATTCATAAATCCTGACACTGTATTACTGCGTTTTTTATCGTTGATGGTTCCATTCATATTTTAGGCTTCATCAAATATAATATTTTTAAATAAATAAAAAAAAAAAAAAAACCAAACATTTTAATTCAAAAAAATAATATCAACAACATATTTTTTACAACAAGTGATTTCAATGATGATCAAAATAATGATGCTGTTGTTGTTGTTGTTATTATTAATATCATCAAAATAATGTGAATAAATTTTTTAAAAATAAAAAAACAATAAATTTAAAAAATAAAAAAAGAGTGATTATTTATTTAATTTTGATATATTATTTAATATTTAAATGTAATATGGAAGCCAATGTACATATAATGTATTACTGGCTTATTTGTATGATACTTATTATTGGAATGTTATATCCAATTGTGGAAACAGCTAAGGGTAGTGCTAGAGGACGTGGTCTTGCACGTACACGTGGTAACACATGGAAAATGCCAATTATATTAACAAATAATAATCCAATAAGTACTGATTATTATGGACACAAAGATGTAAGTTGTTTAATTAAAATTTATAATTGTTATTTTTTATTAAACATTGATTTGTTTGTTTGGTTTTTTTTTTTTCAAAAAAAAAGGGTGCTAGAATTGTTAAATCATCACATTTTGAATTGGACTATATGCTTGGTAGAAAAATAACATTTTTTTGTATGGCAACTGGTTATCCAAGACCAGAAATAACATGGTTTAAAGATGGCATTGAATTATATCATCATAAATTTTTTCAGGTATTTAAAAAAAAAAAAACAAAAAATAAATGTAAATTAATAAAAATTTAATTAAAAGGTACATGAATGGCCAATTGGTAATAACACAATGAAATCAAAAATGGAAATTGATCCTACAACGCAAAAAGATGCTGGTTATTATGAATGTCAAGCTGATAATCAATATTCTGTTGATCGTAGAGGTTTTAGAACTGATTATGTTATGATATCATACTAAATTTTATCCCAAAATTTATATAAAATAATTTTAAATAATTAATAAATAAATAACAAAATTATTTCAATGATATTTTTAATAAATAACTATCAGCTGTGAAAAAAAATTCTAGTCTTGGTACAAAAATGTAAATTATTATTTTTAAATAAATAAATAAATAAATAAATAAATAAAAAGAAAAAAATTGTTATTTATTTCTTTTACTCTTTTTTTTTTGTTTTAAATTTAAATTTAATTTAAAATATTTAAAGTTAATTAATGATATATTTTGAATGACTCACTGATGTCTGATGATGAATAAAAATAAAAATAAAAATAATAAATGTTAATTAGATGTAGCAATAAATGTAAGAGGCACAATTTTGTTAACATGGTGTAATGGAATATTCTGTTATATGATTAAAAATATTCTACACATGTGATATTATGTAGGATAAATCAGTGTTGTTGAATGGCATAAAGTTTGTAATGGATATGATAGAAAAAAAAAATAAAAAAAAATAGGGGAATCTGTCAGTTGACATCAGTGTTATACTTGAGTGTTCATCATAAGCTATTGCTTGATCGTTGGTCAGTGCTACATTGTAATAATTTTTTTTTTTGTGTCATAAACAATATTATTAATAATATTTTACTATTTTATAATTTTAATTTTAAAATTTTAATAAAATTATAAAAAAATTTGTAAAATAATGAAACAATTGATTGGTATTGTTTTACTGATATCGATATTGTTGATTAATTGTCCGGAAACATTTGGACGTCGAGGGCGAGGCAGAAGCAGAAGTAAATCAAGGGTCCAGATTGGTCTACCCATTACCGGAAAATACAGAGATCCGGAAGCTGATCAATACTACAATAACAATAATGTGCAGTACTTGATTTATTTATTATTATTTTGTTTGTTTTTATACACGTTAAAATTTATATTATTTTTTTTTTAAATAATTTTAGGGAGCTAAAATACTTCTTGCATCACATTTTGATTTGGAATATGTTCTTGGACATAAAATAGCATTTTTATGTGTAGCTAGAGGATCACCACGTCCTCACATTACTTGGTTTAAAGATGGAGCTGAAATATATGCTCATCTTTATCTTCATGTGAGTGAAAATTTTTTCAATGTGTCAATTGATTAGTTTAAATTCAATTGAAATATATATATTCTTTTTTTTTTTTTAGGTCCACGAATGGGAAGTTAGAAATGACACAGTAAAATCCAAATTGGAAATTGACCCAGCAACACAAATGGATGCTGGTGTTTATGAATGTACTGCTGATAATATGTACAGTATTGATCGAAGATCATTTAAAACTGATTTCTCAATTGCATTTGATTAATTAATTAATTATTATTATTATTATTATTTTCAATAATGAAATTTGCTAAATACAAAAATATATTTTGCTTTTATCTTTATAAATATTATGTTTTTTAATTATTATCATTTTTTTTTTTTTAGCATATTAAATTAGTTGTATATTGAACAATAAAAAATGAAAAACTAGCATATATTTAAAAGTAAAATAATTAAATTACTGACCTTCGTTTATTTTCAATAATATCCATGTAGTCTGTACTTCTAGCATAGTATCCATCATTTGCAATTGCTCCCCAAAAATTACTCCAATTATTACCAGGTCTTTTTAATAATGGAGCAACAATACCTCTTTGTTGTTCTACCAATAATTTTAATGTATATTCATTTTCTAAATGTGCAACAGAGTCAATTGAAAAATATCCAGAGCATTCTTTTTGTAAACAATAATTCCTAAATTAAAAATAAATAAATAATAATTAGTTTATTATAGTAATATGATTTTTTTTTTTTTTTTAAATATTAATATTCTTACATAGCAAGATTTCTAGCAGTTGAAATTGGTATATCATTTTTTGTCATAATTTGTTTTAAACTTTTATATTCTGATCCATATTTTTTAATAAAATTTTGAACAATTTCTTCATGATATTTTTCTGAATTATAAATAAATAAATGAAGACGAAATTTTGGATATACTTGTTTATAAATTTTATCGAAAAATTCTTCAATAAATGGTGTTGGACGATCAACAAAAATACCAATGACAATTGGTGGATATGTTTCTGGTTGATCTTTTGATAATTGAATAGTATCATTCCAACAATTTAAACATCCTTCATCAGAACTCCAAGCATTTGCTAAATAATTACCCAATGAATTTAAAATTATTTTACTGGGTCCATTACCATGAACAATAAGTGGTACTCTGTCATACAAAGTATTTTGTAAATATGCTTTATTTTCATTGAATCTTAATTCAACATCACCTTTAAAAAAAATATATATATATATATTAATTAATGTTTTTAAATAATTTTATTGATATTAATTTTTATAAAATATATTACCAATAGCTCCATTAAGATTTTGAAAAATTTCAGCATGATGATCTAATTTAATTTTATGTTTTTCACGTAATTCTTCATCAAGATATGCTTTTGTATAAAATAATTGATCATCATCAGTATCTTTTATTGATGAATATTTTAATATTTTATATATATCAGATGCATAACCGATAAAACCACCAGAATTAAGATATGGTTCACCTCTTGTAGTTGTTGGATATTTATTAGACAATGATTTATCAGGCCAACAATACTTTTCAGCTGAAAATATTATTCTTCCACCAGATGCTTTGAAACGATTAACAATTTCATTCAATGGTGCAAGAAAAATAACATCATAACTGAAATATTTAATTAAAATAAAAATTTTTATATTTAATATTTACTTATTTTATTTCTTAAAATTTAAAATTTATAATAATTAACCTGTCAGTAAAAATTATAATTTTTTTATCATCATTTTGATATTGTTTTAGTGATTTTTTAAGAAGATTTATTTTATATCCTCCTCCTGTTGTAAGCATATTTCCTCCTTTCCATGGTTGATTGAGACCAAGTGTTGTTATTTTATCAGCAAAACCATAAATTTTTGCTGATCTGATATATCTTTTATAGCCATCAGTTACATTTGAAGCAACTGTTAACACTAAAACATCTGTAACAAAAAAAAAAAAAAAAAACAAAATAAGGAAATAATTATAAAAATAAACCAAATGGAAAAGGGAAGTTTATATTTAATTTTTGATTGCTTTGCCAGACAAACATGAGTCAGGTACAGAAAAAATTTTAAAAAAAGATCAAGTAAGATCAATTACATGCCAGTGATTTATTTTTAATTTTTTTCAAAATTTTTTTTAAACAAAAAAAGAACAATTGGTGTGTCCTACGTGATCAAGAAAGCGTAATAAAATTTTAGTATATTTTATTTTTTATTTTCAGAGTATTTTAATTGATGCTGAACAAAGATGTTATGTCATTTAAAAAAAAAGCAGTTCCAAGCAAAGAAACCGCAGAACGTTTGTCGAGAGTGCAGAGAAATGAGTGGGTGTCTTTTTTTTTTTTCTTATATCATTTAATATATATATATATATATTTTTTTTTTCTCCAGCGTAATAATATAAGCGCCTTGATATTAAACAAGTTAGAAAAAAAATTAAATTGATTGGATGCTTATTTCAACATCAATTTCTAAATTAACAAAAAAATTGAAATAAATAATTTCTATTTTTATGGCTCATTGATGTGATTGATGATAAAATAAATAATTTCTATTGATATATTAAATTATTTATTTTCTAATAAATAATAGTAATTTTTTGTTTAAATTTTTTCAAGTAATTTTAACAGATATTATTTTATTAACTATAAAATTTTAAAATGAAATTAAATACATAAAAATAGATTCGTTTAAAATTAAAACTGATGAAAAAAATATTTATGTTATATTTTCATTTATTTTTTTTTTATTTTTTAAGTAAACAAAATTATAAAAATGTAAAATATAAATAAATTTAATTGTTAATTTTAAATATTAAATTATTTTTTATTACAATAATTATTATTTAAAAATAAAAACAAACTACAAACAAAATAATGGAATTATAAAAATTATAAAATATAAAAAATTATTATAATAATAAATTAATTAATATTTATTAATACATTACCGGCTTGATCATCTTGATTTTCTTGTCTCGTATTATCAATGAGTCCAGTAAATATAATAATAAACAATAAAATACAACACTTTAAAATCATTTTAAAAATAAATAAGAAACCTTTGTCAACACACTGATGACAATGACTTCTGTATTATGTATTTTTTATTCAATAATAATAATAATTTTTAAAATAATATAAAATTAAAATATAACAAAAATAAAAATAATAAAAATTAAATTAAGCACAGCATCAGCCAACACGAGAGAAACTCGCGGAGTGTTATTCTCTTTAAAATGATAACAATATTTATTCTCTCTCCCACAATAATAATCACAATGATAACATTCAATGATAGAAATGAAATGAAAATATAGAATAGTCAGCATCCCCCTTTTTTTATGTTTAGATGTGTGTGTGTGTGTGTTTCAATGATTTTTTTATTAAAAAAAAAACAAAAAAATCATCATTAGCCCGTAAGGTGCTGCCCTCTTGATCAACAATTTTTCACCAAAAAGAGCGCTGATGTTTGTAAACTTTCTCCCTCCATACGTTCCTTTCAAAAATAATAATGATAATCATCAGAAAAAAAAAGAAAAAAAAAAAATTAAAAATGGCGTTTATGAAAAAGTGATATAAAAAGTACCGTAGCGTCCCGCGTTAAAAGTTTGTTCATGTAATAAATTAAGTAACAAAAAAAAAAAACACAATAATGTTTTTATTATAATAATGTCTGACTTGTACAAGTCAGTTAATTTAATAAAAAATATCAATAGATATTTATTAAAAAAAAAAAAACTAACAATACAGGTGGTGAAATATATCTAGCTATATTTAGATACATATAGATATATTGAAAAAACAGTGTGTGAGCCTCCCGGTCTTGTTAGGCTTAACCTAAAAATAAATAAATAAATTCATGTAATAAATAAATAAATAAATAAAATATATAAAAATGGCAGTTGGAACAACAAAAGTTATACAAGTAACAAATATTGCACCACAAGCAACAAAAGATCAAATGCAAACATTATTTGGTTATTTGGGTAAAATTGAAGATATACGTTTATATCCAACAATACGTGATGTTGCTGTACCAGTACAATCAAGAATATGTTATATTAAATTTCATGATCAAGGAAGTATTGCTGTTGCTCAACATATGACAAATGTTGTATTTATTGATCGTGCACTTATTGTTATTCCATATCAACATGGTGATATACCAGATGAACAAAAAGCACTTGAATTAACAAATAATGGTACTGTTGTACCAGGTAATTAATAATTTTTTAATATTATATATTTTTTATATATATAGGTATTTTATGTTATAATTTATTCTGTATATGTATTTATATATTATTTATTAGTATAATAATATTCATTCATTTTCAATCAACGTATAGGTAATCTTTTTTTTTCAGGTATTCATCCACCAGAACCAAAATTACCAGCACATGTTATTAATTCAATTGAAGGAATACCACCAAATCATGTTATAACAACATTAGATCCAAAACTTATAGAAAAAAATTTACCAACTTATCCAAATCTTCCAGGAAATTTAGATAGTCATAAAATTGAAGAAATACGTCGTACACTTGTTGTATCAAATTTTGATATATCAATAACAACTGAACAATTACTTAAATTTTTTACATCAAAAAATATTGAATTAAATTATTTACGTTTATGTACAAGAGATTCTGATACTGATCATTATGCATTAATTGAATTAAGTAAACAAATAAATATTGTTGATGCATTATTATTAAATGGTGAATTATTATTTGATAAACCAATTAAATTATATCATTCAATACAAGCAATTATTAAACCAGAAACTAAAACAAATGAAGCTGCACAAAGAGAAATTGAAGAAGCAATGACACGTGTTAAAGAAGCACATCATTTAATATCAGCAACAATTGATCCAATGATTGGTATATTATCAAAAGATAAACGTAGTCGTAGTGGTTCTAGAAGTAGAAAAACAAGATCACGTTCACGTGGTAGAAGTCGTCGTTCAAGATCACGTAAACGTTCACGTTCACGTCATCGTCGTTCACGTTCACGACATAGACGTCGTTCACGTTCAAGATCAAAACGTTCACGTTCAAAAGAACGTAAACGTAAATCACCATCAAGAAGAAGAAGTACATCACGCAGTCGTCATCGTTCAAGATCAAGATCACATACATCACGTTCACATAGATCTTCTAAAACACCATCAAAAGATCGTAAAAAAAAATCATCACCTAAAATAATTGATAGTCGTTCAAGATCTAAAAGTAAAGGACCTAAAACAAAATCAAGAAGATCAAGATCAAGATCAAAAACTAAATCATCAAAATCAAAATATTCAGAAAAAACAAGAGATCGTGATAGAGATAAGGAAAAAGATAAAGATCGTGATAAAGACAAAGAAAAAGATAGACGTAGTAAAGATAAATCAGACAGTAATGGTAAAAAAAATGATGATAGAGATAGAGATAGAGACAGAGACAGAGATAGAGATAATGATAGGGAAAGACATCGTGATAGAAATGATAGAAAAGATAAAGATAAAGAACGTGATAGAAATGATAAAAATGACAGAGATTATAGTGAAAAAAAAACCAAGGATAGAAGGTCTGATAAAGAATCAAGAGAAAGAAGATCAGAAGAAAAATCATCAAAAGGTGGATCAGATTATAGTGACAGTTTAAAAGATAACTAAACATTTTTATGTTTATAAATTTACAATTTTTACATCAATTAAGAAAGTTAAAAAACTAACTTAAAAATATATTAAATATGACAAATTTAGTCTTTTTTTTTTTTGTTTGTTGCAATTTGATATCAGATTTGTTTTTTTTTTTTTCTGTTCAAAATAAGGAATAAATAAAATATTTTATTACTAATCCACTTTGGCTGATAATAATATTATTATTATTTGAAAAAAAAAATATATAAAAAAATTCATGAAATCAATACTTTTTTTTTTTTTTTTTGTCACTATTGTGAGTGATCAACAAAATATATTAATTAAATTTTTCATTGTATGTAAGGAGTAAGTGTGAATTAAAAAATTAAAAAAATATAAATATTGTGAATTTACTAAATTTACTTTTAA
This sequence comes from Lysiphlebus fabarum, assembly GCA_011426435.1. Taxonomy (NCBI): domain Eukaryota; kingdom Metazoa; phylum Arthropoda; class Insecta; order Hymenoptera; family Braconidae; genus Lysiphlebus; species Lysiphlebus fabarum. The sequence continues at coordinate 202,531 of WSYQ01001141.1, forward strand.
AGTCATTTTAAATATTTTTTACTAGCAATATTAATTCATTGTTAATAATCTTGTCCAATGTAAACCTAATGACATAATAGTAAAAAAAAAAAAAATGTAAAAAATAGTTTTCATTTATTTGTTTTGATATTTTTTTTAAACCTTATTTTAATTTCTTAATATTTATAATAATATATAAATAAAAAATAAAATTACATTATTTATTTTGAGTATTAATTAATAAATATTCATTTAAATATATATTTTTTTATTTATTTTTGTATCATAAAATAATCTAAATGTGTTAATATTTACCAAGTTTATCATCAAAGAAGAAAGAAATAAAATCACAACAAAAGATTTCATAATAACTGAGGTATGTATTTATACAATATAAAAATTATTATTATTATTTTATTTAAATTTTAAAAAATATTATTTATATATTTTATTTGATATATTTGGTAGACTTGTGATTTTTTTTTTAATTTTCATTTTTGTTCCCAATTTATGAAAATATATATACTATTATTATTAACAAATTTCATTAACAAGAAAATTAATAATTCTTTATAATTTAATAAATTTTTTACAAAAGAATTAATTAAATATAATTCAACAAATTTTGTTACAATTTTTTTATCTGTTGTTTTTCATTTTTTCATCAATAAATTTCTTTTCAAAATTAAAAAAATAATATAATATTATTATTAATAAACAAATGATAAGATCAATAAAATTAATTGTTATTTTATTTTATTTTTTTTTTATCATGACCTTGACTAATCATATAAAAACACAAACAATATTAAAAATATATAAAATAATATTTTAACTGATAAATTTATTTTTAAAATAAATAAATATTTAAAATCTTTAATTGTCAGCGTTGTTATTATTATTTTTTTTGTTATAGCAGGTGCGATAAGCAAATATAATAAATATTTGATACGTCTATGATATAATAAAAAAAAACATTAATATCATAATAAAATTGAAATAATAAAAATAAAAAAAACTCAACAAAAATATTATAATATGAATAATAATTAAAATATATAAATTTAAAAAATAATAACACTAAGATGTTTAAATTAATAACAATTTGATAGTTTATACTATATTAAAAAAAAAAGGCAAAAAAAAAAATATATATATAATTAACGTAAGTAAATATAACAAATGTTAATGACGAAAAAATAAAAAAAATAAAAGAATCTCAAGTAAGACTTGCAACGAGTGAATTATTATGCTTATTTCTTTTTGTATTGTGATAAAGATAAGAATGAACACGTAAACTGTTACTGTTTTTATATTTATTACCACATAATTTGCATGTTAAACTTTCAAGTGGACCATGTAAATATTTAACATGTAATTTAAGATTTTCTTTACGTGTAAATTGTCTTAAACACCATGGACATGAATACATACGTACAACTTTACCACGATCAACACGTAATGTTGGACCAAGTTCAGATACAACACGTAATGTTGTTTCAAGTGGTAATGTACTATGTGATATACCTTTAACTGTTCTACGTCCTTTTGATGTTCTTGATGAAAAACACTCTAAATTATCTACACAATTTTGAGATTGATTTATATCTGATGGTTCTTCATGATTATCAGAATGATAAGATGTATTTTCTTCTGTTGATTGTATTTGATTATTTTCATTATTATTTAAATTTGATGTTGATTGTTGTTTCATAACAAATCTATAATCCAATGGTTTATCATAATCATCATTGTTATCTTGATTATTATTTATTGTTAAATTTGATATTTGATTTTTTGTCATTTTTAAATTTTCAATATCCATATTATTATCATCATCATTATTTATTTTTGATAGTATTTGGGTATTTATTTTATTATCAAAATCATTTTCATTATTAAATGTTATACTTGATGATGTTGATTCAACATCATCTTCATCAACATCAACATCATCATTATCATTATAATCTTTTAGTAATTTATTATCATCTTGTATATTTATATTTTTTATTTCTTTATTTTTAATTAATAATTCATCATCATCTACATCAACATCAACATCAACATCTTCTTCATCATTATTACATTCTTTTTCAAATTTAATTTTATCATCCAGTCTTACAGTAGTACTTAATTCATCTTGTTTATTTTTATTCTATTTAAAAAATAAAATAAGAATAAATAAATAAATAATTAATAAATAAAAATTCAATTGATTATTTATAATTTAATAATTTTATATATTTACTTGATTTGTTTCTCTTGTTAAACCTTTTATTTGTAATGTTTCAGCAACTTTTAAAAAACTTGAAATATCTTCTTGTTTAATATTTACCTCACCCTGATACATAAATTGTAACATTGCTAATAAATCATTATAATTAACATCTTTTAAAATAACAATTGGATGTTTGCATGTATTACCCTGTATAACAATAAATTAATTAATATTTTCATATTTTTTTTTTTGTTTTTTTTACGTCTTAATATAATATACCTTGAATAAATCACGAAAATATGTACTACAAACAGATAATATTAATTTGTGTGCTCTCAGTATTTTTCCTTCAGCAGCTAATGTAACATCAACCAGATGCTCATCAGTTAACAATGAATATAAACCAGATGATAAATTTGTTGGAAAACTATTCCAAACTAATGAAAATTGTTCACCAGCCATTATAATCTATTAATATAAATATAAATATCAATCATTAATACTATATCCATTATATATTTCAAAAACAAAAAAAAAACTTAAAAAAATTTAAAACGTAGAAAAAAAAAAATACTTTTATATTTTGAATAAATTTTACCTGTATGTATTATCTAAGAATAGAAATCTCCGTTCTCCTTTGTGATTATATATATACAACTGCAGGTAAACAGTAATAATATATTAACAATTTCATTAATATTTAACACATTATAATAATTAAAAAAAAAAAAAAAAAAAAACAAAACAATATAAGATTAACTTTAATAAACTCAATATTTTTTAATATTTCACCACAAAATTTTTTTTTTTTTTAAATATGAAAACAACAACAACAACAACAATAACAAACAATATAATAATAATAATATATCTATTTAAATAATATATATAATGAAAAAAAAAAATAATTAAAACAAATGATATTATATATATATATATATTTATAATTATTTATATATATTTATTAATTTGATTTATATATATTTAAGGTGTAATCGGTCATAATGCATAACTGCACCATGAATCATTCTCACATACAAAGTATATTTATTTTATTTTTTATATTTTTTTATATCTACGACGGATATCATATGTGCGTAGTGTGATATTACGAGAATATGTATATGTAAGAGAGATAGATTTATTTAATTATTGTGAGAGATGTAAAGGAAGCTACACAAAAACATGCTAAATACAAATACAGATAGTACAAACGGATAAAAAATGAACTAACTTCGAAATTTTTATATATGCGCATCGATATATATACAGTAACTCATTAAATTACTATTAATTATGCACACCTCTTTTTTATTATTATTATTATTATTATTATCTATTTATTAATTCATAAAATGTTGTTTTTTAATTATATTTTTATGTAGGTATATTATTTATTTAACAATTTGTAAAATGATTTTTTTAATTGAATAAAAAATATATCTTTTTTTGTTTTTGTATTTTTTTATTTTTAATCATTTATTGTACTATAATTATGAATGACAAAATTTTACAGTTTTTAATTTTTTAATTTAGATTAAAATATAATTTTATTGATGATTTTAATGAATAATTTTTAAATATGTAAAAAATGTAAAATATATATATATTTTATTTTAATTTTTAAAAACAAAAATGAATTTTTTATTTTAAAATAATATTAAATTAAATTAATTATAATAATATAAATTAGTATTGTTTTTTTTTTTTTTTTAATTTTTTGTTTACGAATATTAAATTTATAATTATTAAATAGTTTTATTATGTCCAATTTTATAGTCTAAGAAAGTGTTTTTAATTATTTTCTTTTATCACAATGTGGAAATAAAAACTAATAAAATAATTAATAATATATAGGTATATATATTTTTTTTTGTTAAAATATGGTTAGTTAATATTTTTACAATTGTAGTAATAATATGAAATATTGATCATAATATTAACTCAATTTTGTAGTACGATTACAATTATTTTTTCAAAATAAAGTTCTATATTGAAATTACTACTGTTTTTTTTTTCGATCTTTATGATTTCTCAGTTTGACTTATTAAATAACATATATAATATTATTTATTGGCGCAAGTTAAATACGATAATTTATTAGCACCTTAAACATTAAAAGCAACATTGAAGCTAAAAACAATCAAATCCAATCACAATTTATGTTCATTTTAAAAACATTAATTTAAAATAAACAAAAAAAAAAAAATAAAATAATTGATTTAGTAATTTAATCATCAAAGCTTATTAATTATCATTTTTATAAGTCTTTTTTTTTTAAATAACAATCTACAGATCTATAGAAAATAATATATATGTGCTATTGATTATTATATCGTGCAAATTTAAATCCCAATAAGATAAAAAAAAGAAATGCCAGATACTCTATAGTATCACTGGGATAAATTATTTTTTATTTTTGTAAATAATCTCATCTATATGATTTTTTTTTTTTTTTTAATAAAAAAATAACAGACGTTCTTGAGCACTACCAGACAATAATCTCCATCCACGTTTTATATTTAAATATTGTGTAACAGCACGTAAACAAATAATAATTCCTGTAATAATAAAATATTAGAATAAAAATAATTTATAAATGATAAAAAAAGTATATTTATAATAATTTACCAAGTGCCATTATTAACCACCATAGCCATGAGTTTGCACGTGATGCTAAATCAGTTGAATGTTTAACAATTAATGTCCATTTTGTTAATGAAAGACCAAAACCAGCAAGAGCACCATATCGTGCAGCAATTGTGTGACAAAAACACATTGATAATAAAAATCCAATCCAATTAAAAAAAAATGCAACTGTAATAATAATAAATTAAATTTATTAATTATAAATAAATAAATATATCTATATTGATGTATGTATAATAATTATATTTTAAAATAAAGATTTAAACTTACGTAAAAATACGGTGTAGAAAGTGAAATCAGTACCAAGTAAACCACTCTCTGAATCAACTTCAGCAGCACTTATTGGATCAAGTGCCAAAATTGTTAATGGTTGTTGAGTTCTAACTCCACTCTGTTGAATTAATTTATTTATTTTTTAATGATAATAATTGAATTAATAATTTATTAATGATTAAATTGATAAAATAACATACGATATTTATTGGTCCATGGGGAATTGGTTCACCATGAAGTGTTTTTTCACGTTGTACTTCTTCATAACTTGGTAATTTTGTAGCAAGTTCATATGGTGGTGGTGCTGAAAAATCTAGTTTTGGTGGTGGTAAATCATCATTACTCTGTAATTTATTATTTAAAAAAAAAAAAAAAATTATTAGTCAAAACAAATTTTATTGATAGTTTTTTTGTTATATTTTTTACCATTGATAAAGTGTCGTATGGAGGTCGAACATATACATTGAGACCAGAATTACTTGGTGCAACTGGTAAATCAACAGTCAATACTGGCATTTGTGATGATATTTGACTAGCATCAACTGAAGACGTAGCTACATGTGAAGCATCATCGGGTATCGGTGACTATTTAAGATGAATTAAAAAAAAAATATACATTAATGATTTATTTTTTCATGATTTAAATTTAATTAAAATAAAGGTCATTTTAAGTTTTGCGTTGTAAAAAAAAATAATAAAATAATAAAATGTTAACATGAAATACAAAAATATATTATAAATAAAAATAAAATTAACAACTCATAAAAGTGGTAGGAGAATAAATGGAAAATAACAAACTTTAAACTTTAAGTATTTAACTGTTGTTTGCATTATAAAGAAGCAATTGAAAGTATATAATAATAATAAAATGGACTCTTTAAATATTTATATCATGAATCATTATAATAAATATTAATTTATAAATTTACCATTTTTATAAATTTCAATAATAAAACTTGAAAAAATAAATAATTACAGTAATCAATAAACACTTTTTAGATAATACAATGCTTGTTACAAATATTGTTTTTATTTTTTATAAAAAATAATATTATCTTTGCAAACAAGAAATCGATGGCTGACAGCTGTAGAAAGCTGGTTCTACCGTGAAATTTGATAATTTTTCTAAAATACCGGTTTAATTATTTAAAAAAAAAAAAAAAAAACTTTGTTATCGACTGATTTAATTTTAAGGAGGCAACCAACAATTCAACAAGTATACAGAAATAAAATATATAATTAAAAGTCACTAAACGACTAATAAAATTAATTTATTAACAATTTCACTTTTTTTTTTTTTTTAGATTAATCAAAAAAAATTATTTTTAATTACCTAAATTTACAGCTAATGTAATGACTATTAATTTATTGTGCATAATTATTTAATTACAATTTTTTTATCTTCAAAATAACAAAAAAAAAAAAGCTGTATATTTCTATTATCTATTATTTCAATTAATACATTAAATATAAATTTATTAATATGTAATTAAATTTTTTTGAAATTTAAATCTCCCGCTTTGATAATAATCAAAATGGCTTCCATCGTTAAAATAGCCATTCTGTCTAGAGTAACTTTCATTGATTAAAAAAAACGGAAGTAGTTAATATATATATTTATAAACAAAATTATTAATTAAATAATTCAATATAAATCAATATGATTTATCAATTTGTTTATAATAATTTTAATCTTATAATAATTTATTAGAAATATATATAAATATTAATTGAATTTGACAAACGTAGTGCGATTAGAGCGCCAACGGTAAAAATGTGAAATATCCGGCGTATAGATCAAAAGACGCGTCGTTCACATCATCAAGTCAGTCGCTTGGTGAACGTTGTTGTAACTTGACCATTTTTGTTTAACAATATATCAATATGTCTGAAGAATTCAAACTTGGAGATCTTGTTTGGTGTGTATTGTTTATTACTTGTTTACAAATATACCTATACTTATAATTAACAGTGTTTTTTTTTTTTTTTTCATAAATTAATATTAATTTTGTGGTGAATATAATAATTAATAATATTTATAATTATTTAATTACAGGGCTAAGATGAAGGGATTTCCACCTTGGCCAGGACGGGTAAATTATTTATTTTTTTTTTTCAATATATTAATTTTACTTATTTTATAGTTTTTTCTGTTTCTCTTTTTCTGTCCCCCTTTCACCTCAGCAACATTAATACAACAGCATGTGTGTGTATGTTGTCGCGCCACGCATTCCGGCATCTCCCGCCTATAAATTTTTGGCGGGATTTTTACCAAATAAATAATACTAATAATTTGTCTAATCAGCTGACCCATAAATGTCAAAATAAACATAACAATTAATAGACACAATATCATATCTTATCATATTTATACATTTATCAATAACAATAATAACAAATTAAATACAAATATAACCTCAAAAAATTAAATTAAATTTAATCATTTTTATTTATTATTTTACTCTATAATTTATAATTATTATTGTTATAAATATTATCATGTTGTATTAAATTATTATTATTTTTATATTTATTAATAATTTAAATAATTAATTTAATCAATTTTTTTTGTTATATAAAGGTATCAAATCCATCTAAAGAAATTAAAAAACCAGCAGCAAAAAAAGGTCCAACATTTTGCGTATTTTTCTTTGGATCAAACAACTAGTGAGTTGATTTTTTTTTTTATAAAAATAATAATAATAATAATTAATATTAATTTATTTATAATTAAAAAATTTTTAATTTGTTTTTTTTTTTTTTTAGTGCCTGGATTGAAAAAGCTAATATTCAATCTTATCATGCACACAAAGAGACACTCATTAGCTCTAGTAAAACTGGACAATTTAAATCTGCTGTTGAAGCTATTGAAGATTTTATTGCTAAAGGCGAAGTATGTTTATATACCTAAATAATATATTTAAATATAAAAATATTATAATATAAATTTAATTAAATTATAATTAATAATAATATTATAAAAATCTAGGTATTTGAAGATGGTCCAGATCCAGATTCATTATTTGATAGATTAAAAGAAGAATCAAATAGTGATGTAGTATCAAAGAGTCCAAAACCAACAAAGCCACGTAAGGTTAGTATCATTATAGTTATATTGTTTTTGATATTATTATTGAAATAATTGTATTAATTAATAACAATTATTATTATTACAATTAGGAAACACCAAAAGCAAAAAGATCAGAATCCAGTATTGGAACTCGTCCAGCTAAAAAACAACGACGTGAATCAACTGCAAGTAATAGTAATCGTACTGGTAGTACAAGTCCAGCATTAAATCATGTGTCTCCAATACCACCACCAACAAGAAAATCAACATCAACATTACTCAACAGGCCAGCCAACATTACAAGACCTGTAAGTTTATTTTGTTTATTTATTTTTTATTTTCATTCAATTGTATTTATTATTTCATCTGATTTTTAATGCAACAAGTAATTGTTGTATTAAAAAAAAACAACAAACGATATATATTTTTTGATTATTATTTTAAAGAAAATTCTAATTTTTTATTGATTATTAATTAATAGATAATAATTTTTGTTAATTTAATTAATTTATTGTTTGAATAATATCATAATATTAAATAGAATTCAAGTTGACATATTTTCATTAAATATCATGCTGGGTAGACATAAAAATAATGGTTGACTCTTTTGGTAACTCTTATAACTCAACAGTGGTTCTCATATATATTTTTTTTAAATTTCAATGCGCATGATCCAACGTCACTCATGAGTCACTCAAACGCGCGTATCAAAAGTATCTATCCATTATTGCATTTAATTTTTAAATATTTATTTTCAATATAATTTTTATCATATTTTTTATGCTTTATATTAATGTAATTTAATTTTTTTTTTAAGGCAACACCATTATTAGATGTTGAGACAATGTCACAAACTTTAAAAGATAAAAATATTCTTCCATCAAATTTAAAATTTGGTTTTCTTGGACTTGGAATAATGGGAAGTGGTATTGTTAAAAATTTGATAAACAGTGGTCACCATGTCGTCGTCTGGAATAGAACAGAAGACAAGGTATGTACTTTATATAATTTTTTTTAAAAATTCTTGATATTATTATGATAATTTTTTATTTGATAATTATTTGGGTTAAATTTAGAGTGATGAACTCTTATCAGTTAAACAAGCTGTTGATTTTTTTTTTTCTCAACATTTTTTGTTTGTCTGTTAAAATTTAACTATTTATCTAAAATTAAAAAGAGAAACAAAATTTATAGTTTATTTAAATTATTTTTTTTAAATTTTATTATTATTTACAATGACAGAATTAATTATTTACAATTTTTTAATTATATTACGATAAAATTAAAATATTATGATTATATTTTAATACAATTACAGTCGAGTTTAGCAGTTGATGATTTTTTTATATAAATCTATTGCATTTATAGTATTATTTTAAAATGATTAAATCAAACGTTCATCGTACTGTTAACACGTTACAGTTCTGTCTGGTAGACATGCGAGTATTTTTTTTTATTTTTATTTTTTTATCGCATGTCGTTCTGTCGGATACACTATTCTTCATTGCGTAATAATCTTAACGCACTTGTCTCAATTTTTTTTGTTATTAAAACAAACAAAATTTAATTATTTATTTTTTTATATTCCATAAGAACAGAGTCTTTTTTTGTTTATTTTTTTTTATCGTTTAACCCTGTTTTATGTTTTTTTAAATATTATTATTTTATATCGAACGCCCTTGTTTTATAATATAAATTTTTTTTTTATTTAAAATTTTGAATGAAACAAGTTTCAAATATCAATTGGAATTATTATTCAATATAAATTTGATACACGATAGCTTTAAATTTTAAGTGCGTGTATTATTTATTCTACACGTGTTTTGATAAATAATTATTATATTTTTATCAAATTATTTAATATTTTAATTGTAGATATTTAATTTTAATATTTATTTGATTATTATTTTTTTAGATGATACATTTGCGTAATGAAAAAAAATAAATAGATAAGCCTCTTTCTCGTACTCTTGTTTATTTTTTTAATATTTTATTTTATTTTTATTTTTTTGTGAATGATTTATACCGTCAATTGAATCTTTATGTTTTACTTTGAATTATTTTTTAAATTTAATTCACAACAAAGTCTCACAATAATTTATATTTCGAATTTCGTTAATATATTTCTGAGGAATTAACATTTTTTTTTTTTTTTTTTTTTTATAAAAAAATAATCAAGCATTAATTACCAACGAGAGTATAATAAAGGGAACTAACGAATTTATATTTTTTTTAAATATACTAAGACACGTTTTTTTTATTTATTTATTTTAATTTCTTGTTATTTTATTTGATACGTAATTACCAAAATTTAATTTTGGTATTTATTTTAAATACAGTCAATTAAAAATTTATTAAAACATATTTTGATTTGCAATTATTATAGCCCATATGTTTTTGGTATTTAAATAAATATCAATAAATTATTTTAAATTAAAAAATCAAAATATAATTTTATTATATATTGATATATATTTTTTTTATTTTATTTTTGACAAAATATTACTTTCTTTAAGTTTTTTTTTTATTTTAAATAATTTAATTATCGTTACAAATAAAATGAAAAATATATATTGATTTTTAAAATTTGTCTGTGGAAGACTGACTGTATTTTTTTTTTATTTTTTCAAAATCGATTCAAGTTGTGCTATAATAAATGTGTCACCACATAACCAGCCAATCAGATATATTTTATATTTTTCATTTATATTGCATACATTTGCCTGCCAAACCACAATCACGTACCTTTTTTTTTTTTTTTTATTATTTTTCATATTTTATAAACTATTATTATTATTATTTTAAAACTATCCTTTTTTTTGAATATTTTTTTTTGGCAGTCGTTTAAAAATCTCTTCATTTTATAATGTCATTATCAGATTTTCGTAATTATAATTAATTGTATTTATTATTTTAATATATGATTCAGTTTAAAATGACATTGAGCCAAAAGAACAAATAAGTAGGGCTTCAGTCATGAAAATAATAATAATATATATTTCATTAGGGTAAATAAAAATTTCTCACAACCCCCATTATAAATAAAATAATTTAATTACGTCAAACAATAATATGTTTTTCACTCTGCATATTTTTTTCTTTATTATTATTATTTTATATAATTATTCTTAGCTGAATACAGTATTGAGTTTGATGATAATAATTTCAACCTTTTTTTTTTTTATTATTATTTATTTATTTTTTTCAATTGACATCTATAATATTTTTCGAGCTAAAACACAAACAAAAATTTATCCTTTTTTTTTTTTTTTATTTTTATTAACTAAAACATTTTTTTATATCATCATAATCATTATCATCATTGGTAATCACAATAATTTTAACACAAAGTACTTAACATGATTCTGGCACACACGGGCTTTATTTTTTTTTCTTTATTCACTGATATTTTTTTTATTATTTTTTTTTTTTTACGTCAGGTACAATCGAGTGCAAGCACTTGATAAATCACCATAAAACGTTTATTATTTTAATTTTTTAATTTTGTTGGAAGGCACGTCTCTGTGTACGCGCTATTAAAATCGCACCGCAATTAATCACAGGTTTTAATATTTTTTTTTTTTTATAATTATTAAAATCTTAATTTTGTTTATTTATTGATTAAAAATTTTATTGATAAAATCAAACACATAATATTAATTATCACAATATAAATGCCACTTTAAAGTTTAGTTTCTTGTGGCAATACAGGCATACTTTTACTTGGTGCTAATAAACCAAGACCCTCTGGTGTTGTTGTTTTTTCATGTGATATAAATTCAACACTTGTACCACGATATATTGGTAAATTAATATTAAATTCTTTATCATTATTTAAATGATTACTACCACCATTATTATTAACAATACCACAATCAAATTCATCAATTTTATGTAATATTGTTGGATTAGTAAATAAAAATGGTGGTGGTGGTGGTGGTTCTGGTGGTCCATTTTCAATATAATTAATATGTATACCATCAATAAAACCAGGACCATGTGGACTTGCTGATGAAAATTCAGTTGGTGTATAATATTCACTTGGAAGATCATCAATACTTGTGAATGTTGCCATATTATTTAATTTTTTTTTTAAATATTCATCAAATTCAGCAATTGAATTAACATTATTTGGATCAAATACAACTGGTAATTCATTTTTACCATTACGACAATTATCAAGATATAAATTTGGCAAATTTTCCAATACTTTATTTAATGTTTGTTGTTGATATTTATAACCTTCACGTAAACGTAATACTTGATGTGCACTAAATTTACGTATTTTATTACGCTGGAAGACGTAGTTTTCACGTACCCAGTTGAGCTGTCCAGTTGAATAATCACGTACACGTTTAACCTGTAATTCAACAATTAAATCCTTGATTTATATTTTAGATTTAATTCTCTCATATATTTAAAATTTTTCATCTATTCTATATTATTTAATTATTCAATTATTTATTTAATTAATAATATAATTATACACATACCTGATCATTATATTGATCTCTTAGTGTTGTTAAATGACTTGTACCATAATCACGTATATCACGTATGTGTCTCATTTGTCCCTCATAACTATCTCTAATCCATTCAACTTGTTGTGTACAATTATCTTTAATTCTATGAACTTGTTGTGTATAATTTTCACGTAATCTTTCAAGTTGTAAACTTTTATATTGTTCAATATTATCAAGCATTTGATATATTTGTTTGGCACGTGGTGTTTTACCATAATGACAGCAACAACACCAATTGCAACAACCACATCTATAAAAAATAATTAATCAAAATATTTTTTTAATTTATATAAAATTAATATTGACAATACAATAATTAAATTTATTAATTGTTACTTACCGATTTAATAAATAACGTATAAATTGTACAAGTAATGTTAATAATAAAAATCCAGTTGCACTTAATGCACCAACAATAATACTTAATAATTTAATTTTTTCATATGTTATTGGATTCATTTTAACAAAAACATATGTTGTTAAATTTGATATTGGATTTACAGCAAAACATTTATAACGTCCAACATCATGACGTTGTAAATTTTTAATAAATAATGAACCATTTATTAATAATTTAATTCTTTCATTATAATTATAATTATAATTATTATAATATTGATGTACAATTGGATGATTATGATCATCTGGAAATGATGGATCTGGTTTCCAATGAAATATTTCAAGTGTTGGTGTTACCCATGTTATTGATGGTGCTGGATTACCATAAAATTCACAATTTAATGTAACATTACTATACAATGGATATAAATAATCATCAACAACAACATTATCAATATTATCATTTATTTGTTGTTGTTGTTGTTGTTGTTTTTTATCAATAATAAATGGTGGTGTACAATTTAAGTACGATAATGCATGTAATGTATCAATTGTTGTTGTATCATTTGCACATAATAAACCATTTTCAAATGCACTATGATGTGAATGAGTTTCAGCCCATTTAACAAACCAAAACATACGACAATCACATGCCCAATAATTACCTTGAAGATGTAAATATTCAAGTTTATTTAATTTAGCAAGTGATGCTGGTAAAAATGTTAATTTATTATTACGTAAATCAAGATATTCTAATAATTTTAAATTATCAAATGCTTTACCTTGTATTGCACGTAATAAACTATTATTAATTGTTAAATTTTTTAAATTAATTAAATTTGATAAATCATCATTTTTAATAATTTCAATTGTATTATCATTTATTATTAATTCACGTAAATTAATAATTGGTTTCCATAAATCATATGATAATTGTTGAATTTTTATTTTACTTAAATTAAGTATTAATAAATTATTTAATCCAATAAATGCTGTATTTGTTAAATTATTTATTGGATTATTTGATAAATCAAGATATTCTAATATTTCAAGTTCCATAAATAAATTCCATGGTAAATATTTAATTTCATTATTATCAAGTTTTAAAATTTTTAATTTACGTAAACCTGAGAATAAACGACCAGGTAATTCAGTTAAATAATTATTTGATAATATTAATATATTTAAATCATTATTTGGTTTAAATGTATGATCTGGTAATGATACTAAACGATTATTTGATAAATTTAATAATTTTAAATTTTTTATATTTGAAAAACCTTGATAGGGTAATACTATTAATCTATTATTTGATAAATTAAGTTCTTCAAGTATATTAAAACCACCTTGTATTATAGCACGTGGTAATGATGTTAATGAATTACTATTTAAATATAAATATTTTAATTTATTTAAATTTAAAAATAAATCATCTGATAATGTTGCAATATTATTATTATATAAATTTAAATATTCTAAATTTTTTGTATTATTAAATATACCATTTTCTATACGTTCAATAAAACTTGATGTCCATGATAAACGTAAAACTTTTTCTAATGATGATGATGATGATTCAAATATATTTGATGGTATTATTATTAATTTTACATTTATCATAACAATATCAATTGTATTTATTGGTATATTTATATTTAAATTTTTTGTTATATTTATATTTTCGCAATATAAACTTGTCATTGTACATTGACAACCAATTTGACAATTTTCTATAATATTTGTATTGTTTTTGTTTTGTTTTATTGTTGTATGATATGATGAACATTTTACTAAATTTATTATTAAAAATAATATCATCAACAATAGTACAAGTACTGATTGTCCATGACATTTTGATCTATTGTTATTATATTTATTAACAATAATATTTCTTATTATCATCCCTGATTATTATTATTATTAATTTTTTTTTTTAATTTTATTATTTTTAATCGCAGACCTACTCCCATCTCCTGATGTTAAACAATTTCGTATGGTCGAGTCCACCAACCAATATTTGAAATTTTTCTTTCTTTTTTTTTTTTTTCTTCAACAAATTTTTTTAATTATTATTAATATCATTTTAAAAATTAATGACTATTTTTTATAAATCAATTCAGTCTTTATTATTTTTGTTCACTCGTGATGCTCAACTTTGATCAAGCTTCTAAACAGGAAATTCAATAACAGATATTTCAACTGATGTTAAACATCTTCAATATTTTTTTTCACTTGTGATTAGGTTTAATAATTAACACATTTTTTTTTTTTTTTTGTTTTTTTAATGTGTCATTTGATCTATTTGCCGTCGGCATATATTTTAATGAACAAAAATTAAAATTTTTTAAATATTATCACACTTTTTTGAGTAAAATAAAAATTGAAAAAAAATTAAATAATTTTTTTTATTTATTTATTATTAAAAAATTAAAATAAATACAATATTGTCAACCAATAATATTGATTGATGTTATAATTTTCTTATTTTTAATAAATAAATTTAAACATGACTTGTGTCTAGTGGGTTCAATGAATTGTGTTGATATTAAATATAAATAATTATATTAAATTATTAATAATAATTTAATATTTTATGCACAATCACCAAACACACTCAACGAACAAAAATTGACTGGCTAGGGTTACTGTTTCGTAGTGTTTCGTAGCTCCGCGTGGCCTGCTGGTTCTTGATGGTATTATAATGTATCAATGTTGTTCATGTAGTAGTATTATTCATGCTTTTATAAGAAAGGCAACATTGCCAACAAATTTAGCTGCGCAAGAAATATGACAACATTGCTTTTAGTATTATTATAGAGCAAGTGAGATATATATATGCATTTATATAATACAAAGAAAAGAGACATAAAATTTTAAACTGCAGACTTTATAAAATGGTGGATTGAAAAATAAAATCGACCAAGAAAAACCTACGCAAAATTTTACATGGGTTTATAAATTTTTCCTTGACTTTTTTTTTATTTTTACTTAACAAAGACAACATCCCCTGGGTATTACTCGTGTCAAATCTATAGAATGTTATTTTTGCCCTTCTTTTCATGTCTCTCATCATTTCTCCGTATCTTACTGAATAAAATTTATGTTACGCAGTCTTTGAATTTTTTTTTGAATTCAACATTTAGAATTTATGGTATTGACAACTTGTCTTTACTTGTAAATTTTTTTTTAAATAAAAATATCAAAAATTATTAAAATTATGATATTCCATTTTATAAGATATACTTGTAGGTATATTTATCAACAAAAATCTTTAAAATAATTTTTACTACATTTTATTTAATTTTCATTTGTAAAATTATATATTCACATAAATTTTTAGTTGTCCCTATTTATCAATGTATTTTTGGCATCATCAAAAACATTTAACACTAAAATAAAATAAAATTTTAATAATTATTTTTAATTTATTCATGACAAAAAAATTTATAAAATTTACTTGTAAAAATTAAATATTAATATTTAATTTATCAGCTATTTATAAATATTCATTATTTATTTAAAAATTACATTCGTGTAGACATGTGATAATTTTTAAAATATTTATTACAAACTTGATTATCTAATTTTTTTAAATTATAATTAAAATTAAAAAAAAAAAAAAAAAAACCACAACAATATTAATAATTAATTGGTATAAACAATTTGTTTATTTTTTTAATTTCATATATACATAAATGTTTTGACATTTATTATTTTTATTATTCTCGAGTATAATTATTATCTTGTTATCATGTACATAACAATTGAATAGTTGAAAAAGTAAAAATAGTTTTTTTGTCATATGAATAAACTCTCCACGTGGATCACCTTGAGTAAACATTGCAGATGTTTATAATTATTATTTAACAAAAATAATAATTAAATATATAAAATTACAATTTAAATGATAATAATTTTAAATTAATGACAGTCATACAGTTTTAAATATCTAAAATAAAACATTTTTGAAATTTATTTTTATCAAACAATGTGAATGGCAACAACAAGCGGTATATAAAATAAATATCCATCTATGTATATATTTACTTACTTTTTTGTAATATGATATTAAACAAAGTATACTTACTTAATATAGGAAGGATAAAATAGAGCATACATTTTTTATTTATTAAAAAAAAAACAAAAAATATATAAAATAAAACTGACTAACATAATGGTGTTGAGTATGTAATGGATTACATTGTCGTCATTGATGATCTGGCATTGATGTGGTCATGGTCAGGGAAGGGTCACAATAATCTTAACAATTTAACCAATGAAATATCTCATATCTCATGATAATTATTTATCAATAAATACTAGTCATTTTTTTATTTTAAATTCATGACAAGGATTATACTTACAACAAATTACCTTTTTATATAAAAATAAATAAATAAAGTATGTTACATAAAATATTTTAAAGGTTAAATTTTTAAAAGTAAATATAAAATATGTAAGGAAAAATATATAAGGGTTGAAAAAAAAAAAAATATATATATGCTAAGTAGAGTTTAAAACATTGTTGACATGATGTTTATTCATTTGTTCAATGTTTCACTTGAATATTCGTTCAAGTAAAAATATAAAAAATACATATTACATAGTTTAAATCAGCTGGGCCATATGCAATGTTGCCGTTGTGTAATAAAATGACCTGGTATTATAGAGTCAACCAGTTGGGTACGATCAATATTATCCAAGCTATGGCAATACCGCAAAAAAGAGGGCGGAGGAGTGATAGAGAAAAATAAATGAGAGAGTTATATGATATAAATAAAAGCTGACATCGACTGCCTGGTACGAAGAGAAAATGTTTTTTTTTTTTTTCTTTTTTTATTTTTCATTAAATAATAGCTTCTTTTCTTTAACCCTGTTCTTTTTTTTTTCTTTCTTTTTTATTATTATTACACCCTGTTTTTTTTATTTAGCCTTGCTTTTTGTTTAATAGCAAAACTTAGCTCATCAATATATCTATCAATTTTATTATTTAATTTTTTTTTTTATCATTTATAAAAATTTAGCTCAGTTTGTAATCTTTTAAATTGTTATGATACATTTTTGTTATTATATTAAATTGTTATGTTGTTTTTGTTGGATTGTTATCTGTTTATCATTGACTGATAATAGACAGTTTATTGTAAATGTTTGTGTATTAAATAACACAAGTATTAATCAATATATACAAAGTGATTTATCATTATTTATTTTTATATTTTTATATAATGATTAAATGATCAAATGGTATTCATTTAGGTACAGGTATATCAGATAGTTTCAATATGTAGAATGATTAAGATGATGATTCTTTTTTCGTGATTTGAATAAAAATTACCAAATTAAATTTATCACAAAATTCTCAACTTGATATTTATTTTTCTCTTTTGAATCATTTGCAAATAGTTATATTTATATTTATATATTTAAAAATACATTGCTCAGTTATTTTGTTATATTTTTATTCAAAAAAAAAAAAATAATATAAAAACTACGCATACTTTGATGTTGGCTAAAAAAATATTATCATATGGTATTCTTGTATTGACTCGTTTTTATATATTTTTTTAAAATTCATAAATTCATATATATGCTTTTACTAACTTTGTGATTTATAAATATTTTATTTGTTGATTTATTTAAATCTGGGAAATTAAAAAATATATTTTAGTCATGTTTCTGTTATTATTGGCATGAAAAATAATTTTTTTTTTTTTCAATTACACTATATTAATTTTGCCAATTTAAATGTATAAGTCTTAAAAAAAATGTCAATGCCAAATTTAACAATTATATTATAATTGACGTAAATTCAAGTAAACTTTGGTTCCTAAAAAAAAATACTTGACAATAAAGAAGGTCAAATATATATATAATTCTTTCTGAAGGCCAATTAAACTAGATGAAAAAAAAAAATAAAATAAACTTGAGAATTTCTTTTTAACAATGTCACAAATAATTAATATTATTTAAACAATTAATTTTATAATTTTATATTTAACTTTATTTATAAATGACAATAATTTATTATAAAGTTTCAAAATTTAAATTAAATATTTATGTTTTAACAAAATTAATAATATTATATTTAATTTTTTTGATATAATAAAATTTTAAAATCAATATTCATCAGTGTAAATGTGACTATGACGTTGGTTAAAAATTAATTTAATCATTATTATTATTTAATACAGATATTTTAAAAATTTTATCAAACAAATATTTTGTTTTTTTTTTATTTTTACTAATAGAAATAGTCATTATCAAATTTATTTATATTTAGTTTTAAAAATCATCAAGGTTAATGACTTGATGAAAGAAAAAAAAAACCTCTTTTATATACAGAAAAATATACAGTTTTCAATTAATTAATTTTTTCCATTTAGTAGTCTTGTACCTTGGCACATTCACCTGCTAAAAGTATTATGAAAAATAAACTTGACTTCCGGTTGATATAATGTGTTAAACCATGACCATAAACTTCACCAACTGTTGAAAATGAATAATAATTTTTAAAACTTGATGATAATTATTACTCCAAGCAATATATTTTACTTTATTAATTTTATCTTATATCAATCATAATAATACAAAAAAAAAAAATTGAATAAAAAAATGTTGTGTTTGTTGAAATTGCGCAAGGTCATAGGCCACCAGGTCATGTATCTATGTGATTCAAGTAAAGCTCAACTAATTTTCTCATATATACACCGAGGATTGAAGCCTTGCAAAAAACATATAATAAAAAATAGGAAAAAAAAAAAAAAAAAATCATATATATTAAAAAATTAAGATTGATATATTTAAAGTAAATTAAATTAGTAAAATTAATTTTTTCTGCATCAAGTTGTAGTAAAATTTCAATAGGGTCAATATATATTTTTAAAATATTAATAACCAGTAAAATTTTAATACTAGCTTGAAATAAAAATCTTTAAATTTCATTAATTATTTTTACTTATCAAAACAAGAGATAAGAAAAAATAAAAAATATTATTTTTTCGTTGATAATAAATTTTGTATAAATGATATTTTATGGTAGATAGGTAAAAAAAGTAGTCACACAAGTGTACATAAATTCTATATAATCATCGTATATGTATTTTTATTTTATTCAATGGCAACACCGGATAAACAACCTGGCAACATTGCTATTGAATAAAACCAGCAAATGCCCTGTGTTTTGTGCATCCGTCTAAGAGAGTAGGATTCTCTTTTATGCCGCCATTAAACATTTACTACCGTTTTCTTTTATTAAAATATATAAAAAATAAAAAAAAAAATACTTTCTTTAAAAATCATTTCATTTTCATTTCTTCAATACACAATTCATCATAATTTTTTATTTCTTTTATTAATATAAAACCAATGCATTATTTTTTTTTGTTATTAAAAAAAAAAAAAAAAAAACAAATAGCTTCTAGATGCTTCTCTTAAATTTTTATATAAAACAACAAGAGATAATCTTGTAATTAATTAATTTTTCATTATTATTTTTAATAATATATAAATTGTATGATATTGTTTAATTGATTGATTGACAAATATTGTTTGTTATCAGTATATTTTTTGTTTCTTAATCAGTGATACTATTGAATTTTGTAGTACACTGTTTAATTGTCATTGTTAAATATGCATTTGTAATTTCCGTTGTGGGAGTGGTTGTATTGATATAATTTAAGAAGGATGTATTAATTTTTATATTTTATTAAATATATTAATCATTTTTATGTCCCTCTTATATTTATATAAAAATATACATGTTTAATCAATTAATGCATTTTCAATGATGCTCTTTTTTGAGTTGGCGGCTTATAAAATAACTGAAAATAATTATCAAAGTTGGAGAAAAAAAATTTATATATTTTAGAGTATTTATATTAATTAAAATTAATTTTATTAATTGAGTTGTTTTCTAATTCATTAAATGTATTTATTATTTATTGTTTTTTTAAATATTTTTATTGAAAAATATTATAAAGTTTTATGGCGTCATTTGATGATGTGGCCGATATGTACATGACGCTTCAAGTTTCGGTTCATGGCATACAGATTTTTAATATTCTCGCCATCTACAGGATAATTTTTATACTATGGTTTTATTATTTCAGTAAATTGATAGATGTCACTGTGTGTTTGGTTGATGCGCGAAATAATTTAAATAATGATTTATGTTTAATTGTTTAAATTTTTTTTTTTGTTTTTTGTTTATAGTGTACGGATTTTGTAAAAGCTGGAGCTGAAAGTGTATTGACACCATCAGATGTTGTTGCTAGTGCAGATATAACATTTTCATGTGTTGCAAACCCACAAGCAGCAAAAGATGTAAGTATTATTGTTAAAAAAAAAAATCATTAACAATTGCATAATAAACAATAATAAATTGACATTTATTTTTATAAATTACAGATGATATTTGGTAATTGTGGTGTTTTAACAGAAATAACATCTGAAAAAGGTTATGTAGAAATGACTGGTATTGATGCTGAAACATCACAAGATATTGGTGAAGCAATAAATGCTAAAGGTGGAAGATTTTTAGAAGCACAAGTACAAGGTAGTAAAGTACAAGCTGAAGAAGGTACACTTGTTATATTAGCTGCTGGTGATAGAACATTATTTGATGATTGTCAAACATGTTTTGAAGCTATGGGAAAAAATAGTTTTTATTTTGGTGAAATTGGTAATGCATCAAAAATGAATTTGGTATTACAATTAGTTGCTGGTGTTACAATTGCTGGACTTGCTGAAGGTATGGCACTTGCTGATCGTATTGGTTTACATCAAAAAGATGTATTGGAAGTATTGGAATTAACATCATTAGCATGTCCAGCAATTTTAGACAAGGGTCGAGGTAATAATATATATATTTTATGTTTTATTATAATATTGTAATATTTTTTTTTTATTTATATTTAATATTTTAATAATTTTAATTTTTTATTTAGCTATACTTGATAGTGATTTTCAACCACAATTACCACTTCAACATATGCAAAAAGATTTAAGATTAACTCTTGGTATGAGTGATCAAATGGAACAAAATTTACCATTAACTGCAGCAGCAAATGAAGTTTATAAACATGCAAAACGTTTAGGATATGCAAACTATGATGCATCAGCAATTTATATGGGAACCAAATTCTAAATGTATCTATGATGTGTGTGTTTGTGTGTTTTATTTCTTTTGTTTTTTTTTTATTTAATAATTATCCGGGCTTTTTTTTGCCGTACCGTATTTATTGCAATACCTAGACTTGTTTTCCGGATAAATAAATAATATAAAAGAGATAAAAATAAAATAAATAAATAAGAAAAATTACATATTAAATTGAATATAAATGATAATGTGAATTTGAGTCTTTGGATTAAAAAAAAACATAATTAAATATAATTACTCCATAAGTGTAAAACTTTGAATTATGTAGCACAAATTTCTGTTTATAAAAAATACGAAATTTTATAATTTTTCATTTGTTTATTTTTTTCATTTGTTTATTTTTTTCTTTTTTTTTTTTTTTTTTTACACTTATATTTTATACATATATATTTTTTTCTAAAAAATTCAATACTTATTGACTTATTGTTAACTGTTTAATGAGTATCAATTAATTAGACACATGAATTTTCTTATTCATTATTTAACTAAACATTGTAAGATTTGATTTGAAGTTTTTTTTTTTTTATGTAAATGAATTGAAAATAAACAAAATTTCGAACAATTAGAATGATGACGTGCGTTTTAAGAATGTGCCTTAGGATGCCACAAGAAGGAATGATATATCCTTTTGTAGTTCATGAGAATGCAACATCTCATAAACATATATTTATATAAATATATATATATTTCATTTTTGTCTTTTTATTATTATTATTATTATTATATTCTTTAATCAAATATAAATAATCTTGTACTCATTATCAAATAATTTTTCATGTATTAAAACCATAAGAAAAAATAATAAAAAGCATTGTTTTCTATTATTTTTTTTTAACTGAAATACTTAAATTTGTAGCTGCTTTTATTCGATTGGAGTATAAAACAACAACTTGTTCAGTAAACAATATATATTTTGAAAATTTTAAAAATAAAAAAAAAAAACTTGTTGAATGTAAAATAATGAGAGATAGGGGGACCAAATATATTTGGCCTAAAGAAAAATAAAAATAAATAAATAGAAAATGAATTGGTATTTCAGTGAAATACGGAAAAAAAAGCGACGGCACAAAGTTTGATAAATTAAATAATAATAAACAAAGAAAATTAATGAAAAGATCTAAAAATAAATAAAAAAATATTAAACTTTAAATATTATTCGTTCAATTTATACTTGAAAATTAAAAATTAAAAAAATGTAATTTACATTTTGATAGCATAATGATTTAATAAACAAGAAAAGAAATTTATAATTTAAAAAATTAAATAAATATTATTATTAAAATAAAAAAATCATTAATGTTTATAGTTGATAATTAGTAATTACGAAATTCGATTGAGATTATTGTTAACGGATCAATTTCAATTTTTTTTTTTTTTTTTTAAATAGTAAATATTACAAAAGAAGAAAAAAACAAAATATATACATATTTTTTTATATTTTATTACTGGCTCTCTAATTTTTTAGCTTGTCAATTTTTTTTTTCTTTCAATAACACACAGTCTGTAAAACTTGCATATATATTGATTATTTTATCATCACAATCATATTTAATAATTTTTAAAATACAATTATAACATAAAAATTGACTTTTTTTTTCACTTTTTGTTAATAAAATAATGTCTTCTAAAATAATGTAAATGCCAGTATATAAATCAAATAAAAAAACAATAATATAAATAATAAAATTGAAAAAATAAAAATGATAATTATTGTACTGGCTAATAATGCCAATTAAATAAAATAATTGAAATTAATAAAAATAATAAATTTCTTGACTCAATGTTATCTTGAAATAAAATAAAAAATACAGTAAAATATGAAAAAAAAAACAATTCAAAAATAGTAAGATTGAGTATATTTATATATATATACTAGAAAGAAAATTGTAAGTAAAAATAATGTTTATGTTTAAATACTAAAAAAAATTGAATATACATACAAGCATATTATTAAAATAATATTATTAATTGTGACGAATGGGTATTTTATGAGGTGAGAGACAAATATATACTAAACAAAAAAAATAATTGAAATAGTAAAAATGTGTAAATGCATTTTGCATGATTATAAATCTTTTATAATCACAGAAAAAAAAAAAAAATTATAAAAAAACCGAAACAATAAAATAAATAGAAAAAGAGTATAAATATAATAATGGTTTTTAAATAAATATCTATTTAAATAACCAAAGAAAAATAAAACAACAAAAATAAAAAAATAAAAATGAAAAAGTAATGATGAAAATTTCTCAATAATACATTTCTTGCATAATCGAATACAGTGAGTTACTCATTGAGCTCTTTTTGTATCACAAAGACTTTTGTGATTATTATTTGCAATATAGATTTAAATAAATAATAAAAAAAATAATTAAAAAACAATGATGAAATAATTTTGTCCATGATGGAATATCAAGGAATCCTTAGAAGTAGAGAGTGTTGATTTAAATTGAGGTGGAGTATATAGCTATAGTGAGGAAGTCATTGAGGTTGTTTTCAATATTATTATTTTTTATGTTAATTTAAACAATAGATACTGACGATCCTACGAAACCGATGATGATTAAAGACTACATAATAGTTAAATTGTTCGAGGACAATCAAGAAGATCGCATGCGCCAATATTATTAAAACTTACAACGCAAATTTTATAATTTAATCTTTACTTATTTTTCTACATAACTTCGGAAACATTACTGACAGAAAAAGTAAAATGTGGACTAAAAAATGTCTGTTTATATTGATTTTTCAAAAAATATTGATGATAAAAAAAATGTATGAAACGCCCCATATAACTCTTTCAGAGTCATGTTCGCCTAGTATTTTTCCCAATTTTTTCAATAAATTTTGAAAGTAGCAGGGCAGGAAAACTAGTTTTTAAGTTGGTCGATAAAAAATGTATAAGCAGTTCTGAATACCTCTTTCAAAGTCATGTTCGCCTAGTATTTTTCTCAATTTTTTCAATAAATTTTGAAGGTAGCAGGGCAGGAAAACTAGTTTTTAAGTTGGCCGATAAAAAATGTATAAGCAGTTCTGAAAACCTCTTTCGAAGTTATGTTTGCCTAGTATTACCCGCATTTTTTTCAATAAATGTTGAAGGTAGCAGGGCAGGAAAACTAGTTTTTAAGTTGGTCGATAAAGAATGTATAAGCAGTTCTGAATACCTCTTTCAAAGTCATGTTCGCCTAGTATTTTTCCCAATTTTTTTAATAAATTTTGAAGGTAGCAGGGCAGGAAAACTACTTTTTAAGTTGGCCGATAACAAATGTAAAAGCAGTTCTGAATACCTCTTTCAAAGTCATGTTTGCCTAGTATTTTTCTTAATTTTTTCAATAAATTTTGAAGGTAGCAGGGCAGGAAAACTAGTTTTTAAGTTGGTCGATAAAAAATGTATAAGCAGTTCTGAATACCTCTTTCAAAGTCATGTTTACTTAGTATTTTTCCCAATTTTTTCAATAAATTTTGAAGGTAGCAGGGCAGAAAAACTAGTTTTTAAGTTGGTCGATAAAAATGTATAAGCAGTTCTGAATACCTCTTTCAAAGTCATGTTCGCCTAGTATTTTTCCCAATTTTTTTAATAAATTTTGAAGGTAGCAGGGCAGGAAAACTACTTTTTAAGTTGGCCGATAACAAATGTAAAAGCAGTTCTGAATACCTCTTTCAAAGTCATGTTTGCCTAGTATTTTTCTTAATTTTTTCAATAAATTTTGAAGGTAGCAGGGCAGGAAAACTACTTTTTAAGTTGGCCGATAACAAATGTAAAAGCAGTTCTGAATACCTCTTTCAAAGTCATGTTTGCTTAGTATTTTTCCCAATTTTTTCAATAAATTTTGAAGGTAGGAGGGCAGAAAAACTAGTTTTTAAGTTGGTCGATAAAAAATGAATAAGCAGTTCTGA
This sequence comes from Lysiphlebus fabarum, assembly GCA_011426435.1. Classification (NCBI taxonomy): domain Eukaryota; kingdom Metazoa; phylum Arthropoda; class Insecta; order Hymenoptera; family Braconidae; genus Lysiphlebus; species Lysiphlebus fabarum. Next base: position 228,639 of record WSYQ01001141.1, read on the forward strand.
ATACCTCTTTCGAAGTTATGTTTGCCTAGTATTACTTGCATTTTTTTCAATAAATTTTGAAGGTAGCAGGGCAGGAAAACTACTTTTTAAGTTGGCCGATAACAAATGTAAAAGCAGTTCTGAATACCTCTTTCAAAGTCATGTTTGCTTAGTATTTTTCCCAATTTTTTCAATAAATTTTGAAGGTAGCAGGGCAGGAAAACTAGTTTTTTAATTGGTCGATAAAAAATGTATAAGCAGTTCTGAATACCTCTTTCGAAGTTATGTTTGCCTAGTATTACTTGCATTTTTTTCAATAAATTTTGAAGGTAGCAGGGCAGGAAAACTACTTTTTAAGTTGGCCGATAACAAATGTAAAAGCAGTTCTGAATACCTCTTTCAAAGTCATATTTGCCTAGTATTTTTCCCAATTTTTTCAATAAATTTTGAAGGTAGCAGGGCAGGAAAACTAGTTTTTAAGTTGGTTGATAAAAAATGTATAAGCAGTTCTGAAAACATCTTTCAAAGTCATGTTTGCCTAGTATTTTTCCCAATTTTTACAATAATTTTTGAAGGTAGCAGGGCAGGAAAACTACTTTTTAAGTTGGCCGATAACAAATGTAAAAGCAGTTCTGAATACCTCTTTCAAAGTCATGTTCACCTAGTATTTTTCCCAATTTTTTCAATGAATTTTGAAAGTCGCAGGGCAGGAAAACTAGTTTTTAAGTTGGTCGATAAAAAATGTATAAGCAGTTCTGAATACCTCTTTCAAAGTCATGTTTGCCTAGTATTTTTCCCAATTTTTTCAATAAATTTTGAAAGGTAGCAGGGCAGGAAAACTAGTTTTTAAGTTGGTCGATAAAAAATGTATAAGCAGTTCTGAAAACCTCTTTCAAAGTCATGTTTGCCTAGTATTTTTCCCAATTTTTTCAATAAATTTTAAAGGTAGCAGGGCAGGAAAACTAGTTTTTAAGTTGGTCGATAAAAAATGTATAAGCAGATCTGAATACCTCTTTCGAAGTTATGTTTGCCTAGTATTACTTGCATTCTTTTCAATAAATTTTGAAGGTAGCAGGGCAGGAAAACTAGTTTTTAAGTTGGTCGATAAAAAATGTATAAGCAGTTCTGAATACCTCTTTCAAAGTCATGTTCGCCTAGTATTTTTCCCAATTTTTTCAATAAATTTTGAAGGTAGCAGGGCAGGAAAACTAGTTTTTAAGTTGGTCGATAAAAAATGTATAAGCAGTTCTGAAAACCTCTTTCAAAGTCATGTTTGCCTAGTATTTTTCCCAATTTTTTCAATAAATTTTGAAGGTAGCAGGGCAGGAAAACTAGTTTTTAAGTTGGTCGATAAAAAATGTATAAGCAGTTCTGAATACCTCTTTCGAAGTTATGTTTGCCTAGTATTACTTGCATTTTTTTCAATAAATTTTGAAGGTAGCAGGGCAGGAAAACTACTTTTTAAGTTGGCCGATAACAAATGTAAAAGCAGTTCTGAATACCTCTTTCAAAGTCATGTTTGCCTAGTATTTTTCCCAATTTTTTCAATAAATTTTGAAGGTAGCAGGGCAGGAAAACTAGTTTTTAAGTTGGTCGATAAAAAATGTATAAGCAGTTCTGAATACCTCTTTCAAAGTCATGTTTACTTAGTATTTTTCCCAATTTTTTCAATAAATTTTGAAGGTAGCAGGGCAGAAAAACTAGTTTTTAAGTTGGTCGATAAAAAATGTATAAGCAGTTCTGAATACCTCTTTCAAAGTCATGTTTGCTTAGTATTTTTCCCAATTTTTTCAATAAATTTTGAAGGTAGCAGGGCAGAAAAACTAGTTTTTAAGTTGGTCGATAAAAAATGTATAAGCAGTTCTGAATACCTCTTTCGAAGTTATGTTTGCCTAGTATTACTTGCATTTTTTTCAATAAATTTTGAAGGTAGCAGGGCAGGAAAACTAGTTTTTAAGTTGGTCGATAAAAAATGAATAAGCAGTTCTGAATACCTCTTTCGAAGTTATGTTTGCCTAGTATTACTTGCATTTTTTTCAATAAATTTTGAAGGTAGCAGGGCAGGAAAACTAGTTTTTAAGTTGGTCGATAAAAAATGAATAAGCAGTTCTGAATACCTCTTTCGAAGTTATGTTTGCCTAGTATTACTTGCATTTTTTTCAATAAATTTTGAAGGTAGCAGGGCAGGAAAACTAGTTTTTAAGTTGGTCGATAAAAAATGTATAAGCAGTTCTGAATACCTCTTTCAAAGTCATGTTTGCTTAGTATTTTTCCCAATTTTTTCAATAAATTTTGAAGGTAGCAGGGCAGGAAAACTAGTTTTTAAGTTGGTCGATAAAAAATGAATAAGCAGTTCTGAATACCTCTTTCGAAGTTATGTTTGCCTAGTATTACTTGCATTTTTTTCAATAAATTTTGAAGGTAGCAGGGCAGGAAAACTAGTTTTTAAGTTGGTCGATAAAAAATGTATAAGCAGTTCTGAATACCTCTTTCAAAGTCATGTTTGCTTAGTATTTTTCCCAATTTTTTCAATAAATTTTGAAGGTAGCAGGGCAGGAAAACTAGTTTTTAAGTTGGTCGATAAAAAATGTATAAGCAGTTCTGAATACCTCTTTCGAAGTTATGTTTGCCTAGTATTACTTGCATTTTTTTCAATAAATTTTGAAGGTAGCAGGGCAGGAAAACTAGTTTTTAAGTTGGTCGATAAAAAATGTATAAGCAGTTCTGAATACCTCTTTCGAAGTTATGTTTGCCTAGTATTACTCGCATTTTTTCAATAAATTTTGAAGGTAGCAGGGCAGGAAAACTAGTTTTTAAGTTGGTCGATAAAAAATGTATAAGCAGTTCTGAATACCTCTTTCGAAGTTATGTTTGCCTAGTATTACCCGCATTTTTTTCAATAAATTTTGAAGGTAGCAGGGCAGGAAAACTAGTTTTTAAGTTGGTCGATAAAAAATGTATAAGCAGTTCTGAATACCTCTTTCAAAGTCATGTTCGCCTAGTATTTTTCCCAATTTTTTTCAATAAATTTTGAAGGTAGCAGGGCAGGAAAACTAGTTTTTAAGTTGGTCGATAAAAAATGTATAAGCAGTTCTGAAAACCTCTTTCGAAGTTATGTTTGCCTAGTATTACCCGCATTTTTTTCAATAAATTTTGAAGGTAGCAGGGCAGGAAAACTAGTTTTTAAGTTGGTCGATAAAAAATGTATAAGCAGTTCTGAATACCTCTTTCAAAGTCATGTTTACTTAGTATTTTTCCCAATTTTTTCAATAAATTTTGAAGGTAGCAGGGCAGAAAAACTAGTTTTTAAGTTGGTCGATAAAAAATGTATAAGCAGTTCTGAATACCTCTTTCAAAGTCATGTTTGCTTAGTATTTTTCCCAATTTTTTCAATAAATTTTGAAGGTAGCAGGGCAGGAAAACTAGTTTTTAAGTTGGTCGATAAAAAATGTATAAGCAGTTCTGAATACCTCTTTCGAAGTTATGTTTGCCTAGTATTACTTGCATTTTTTTCAATAAATTTTGAAGGTAGCAGGGCAGGAAAACTACTTTTTAAGTTGGCCGATAACAAATGTAAAAGCAGTTCTGAATACCTCTTTCAAAGTCATGTTTGCTTAGTATTTTTCCCAATTTTTTCAATAAATTTTGAAGGTAGCAGGGCAGGAAAACTAGTTTTTAAGTTGGTCGATAAAAAATGTATAAGCAGTTCTGAATACCTCTTTCAAAGTCATATTTGCCTAGTATTTTTCCCAATTTTTTCAATAAATTTTGAAGGTAGCAGGGCAGGAAAACTAGTTTTTAAGTTGGTTGATAAAAAATGTATAAGCAGTTCTGAAAACATCTTTCAAAGTCATGTTTGCCTAGTATTTTTCCCAATTTTTACAATAATTTTTGAAGGTAGCAGGGCAGGAAAACTACTTTTTAAGTTGGCCGATAACAAATGTAAAAGCAGTTCTGAATACCTCTTTCAAAGTCATGTTCACCTAGTATTTTTCCCAATTTTTTCAATGAATTTTGAAAGTCGCAGGGCAGGAAAACTAGTTTTTAAGTTGGTCGATAAAAAATGTATAAGCAGTTCTGAATACCTCTTTCAAAGTCATGTTCGCCTAGTATTTTTCCCAATTTTTTTAATAAATTTTGAAGGTAGCAGGGCAGGAAAACTAGTTTTTAAGTTGGTCGATAAAAAATGTATAAGCAGTTCTGAAAACCTCTTTCAAAGTCATGTTTGCCTAGTATTACCCGCATTTTTTTCAATAAATTTTGAAGGTAGCAGGGCAGGAAAACTCGTTTTTAAGTTGGTCGATAAAAAATGTATAAGCAGTTCTGAATACCTCTTTCAAAGTCATGTTCGCCTAGTATTTTTCCCAATTTTTTCACTAAATTTTTAACTATGTTTATATTGATTTCTTGGAAAATATTGATGATAAATTAAATGTATGAAATTAAATTTTTAATATTTAATAAATGTCGAAATATTCTGACCAATAACATTACGAATAAAATGTTGTCCAGTGTACTTTCTATTGTAGAATTAAATAATGCATCAATAGATATTATTTCTTCCTATAATTTATAATTTTTGTTTCAATTTATTTATATTTTTTTTTTTTTTTTCATGATGATCAAATTTACTTGAATATTGAATTTTTGAATATATAAACGTTTTTATGAATTTTATTCATAAAAACGAAATTACTATTTATCAAACTAAATGCACAATAATAATAAGTTTTATCAACTTCTCATGTACGTATTTTTTTAAATCTACCTATATGTTATTGTGGAATTGAAAAAAAGATTTTAAAAAAACTAAAAGTTTGATAAATAAATTTATTTTAAAAATATGTAAAATAATAAAAATAAAAATAATAAATTCAACGTAACACAAAAGAGAGATTAAGTGTTGACCGAGATTCAATCTTTGTATATATATATTTATATTGTATACCGATGATGAAAGTAAACCCGTTGCCAAGACATTTGATTATCATCCAATCGTTCGTTTTGTGTGCACTTTATACATTTTGCATGTATATGTGATGTATATACCTACTTATCAAAATATTTTCCTCAAATATATAAAATTTTATTATCATATTTATATATTTCTTTTTATCTTCAATATTATATATATATATTTATTAATTTATTCTTTTGCAATACTTACATCAATTAATATCCATCAGGAAGAACAATGCTTTATTTTCATAGATGAAAACATTTTCAACTACTAGAGGTAACTAAGTATAAATAAGTACACATAAGTATAAATAATTTTATTAATTTATTTTTATTCATTTTTAGCAATAAAATAAACAACAATATTGACTTGTTAAATTATTAAACTTTCAATATTTCCCATAATTTACCATATTGTTATTAATTTTTCCTTCAAAAATGTGTATTTATTTATAAAAAAAAAAAAAAAATCCAATAATTTCTATTATCACTTGACAAGTTATTATTTTAATAAATTTATTTTAAATATAAATTTATACATTGTATGAATATTATCAAAATGATAATAAAGAAAAAAAAATTGACCCGATATAATGTAATAAAACATAAAGTTTTTAAATTAAGACATTGATAGTACATATAGTGATATTATGTGTATATAAAAAAAAAAAAAAAAATTAAAGAATAATTTAATATATATGTGTATGATGATGATGATGATGATGATGATGATAGTGGGAGGAAGTTGCAGTAGTTATATATTAGACAGTATAAATTTTGAGAGGGTATTAGGTGAGTGGTGTATAAAATAAGTAAATGATCAAGTAGGAGGAAGCTGAAGTTGATGGTAGTAGTAAAAAAGCACACCAAGTATCATCAAGTATAGAGGTATACATATATATACGATATTAAATAAATATAAATATATATATATATATAAAATTAAATGGTCAAGAAAAATAAGTAGAAGGAGGTAATTTTTAAAAGAAAGAGGGAGACAAAGTGGACACAACACAATCACGAGGATATACATAAATGTTGTCGCTGTTGACAGTTTGTTGGCGGATAAGCCCTCGCGCGATTTACTCAATATACATATATATATATACATATGTATATAATTCAATTGATATTACATATATATATATATATATATTTATTTATTAAATACAAATATAATTTTATTTTATTTATTTTTTTTTTATACAATATATTTTCTTTACACTAAATTGTATTTATCAATATACAATGTTAATCAACTAAATATACATACATATTTACGTGCACATTGTGAATTTAATATCTGCGAATAATTTTCATTCACTTGGTATTTATATATATGTAAAATTTGTTTTTGAATTAAAAAATAATATACAACGAATAAAAATTTTTATTTAATGAATGTATATAAAATGTTAACAATTTTAATATAAAAAAAAAAAAAAAAAAAAAAAAAATGTGCGTACAAACATATGGTATAGTAATAGTTATTAATGATGACAGTTTAACAAATTATAATTAAATAAATAAAAAAATAATTATTATTTAAAGATATTAAAGTGACAAAGCAAAAATTTAACATTGTGTATATTTTTTGAGCATGTATGTGTTTATACAGATAAATATATAATTATGAAATATAATGTATTTTTTTTTTTGATTTAATTTTTGAATTGTGTTTTGTTGGCTTTTGGTATCGTTGCTGATAGCTCAACCAAGAGTCACTTTTCAAAACTCAAAATAGATATACAAATACACACATGTACTATGTGGCATAATATATATATATATATATACTTACATATGATTACTGAAGAATTTAAGTTTGCGGTGGGGTTATAACATTCGACTCAAAAAAAAAAGTAAGATATATAGATAAATAAATTTGTCATATAACTTGCAATTAAATTAATTAGAAAATAATTAAATAAAATAAGTATTAAAATTAGAAAAAAATATAAATTTTAAATAAAAAAATAAAATGCTTCAAGGCATACTCGAGTGTCTACGTTAAATTCCGAAGCGTGTTTCGTTCAAAAAGTGGAACAACTTACGGTACCATTTATTTTTCCTCCAGCATTACAACAAAAATTCAACAATAATTGTGTATATATGTGTGGATATATATACATATATATTAATATATATTGGTAAAGTAGATAGATTTATATAGAGAAAGAGTACATCAATTGGTTAGCTATTTTAATCTTATCCCCTTTCCCTTTGATATATATAATTATCATTATAAAGCAATGTTACTTCGACATTGATACCTCTCTCATCTTTATCACTATGTATTTCATTATAAATTTATCCACTTGAAAATATATATATACAATGCATATATCAATCAACAATAGTCATATGCGTGTATTATCAAGATATATACCTATTTTAACAAATTAAACAATATATAACGATATTTTTTTAAAGTTATTTGTATACAGAACGCTATTTTATATATATATATGTCTTATGAAAAATATTGATATTTTAGAAATAATATGATTAAATTACTATTATTATTATTATTATTATTATTATATGTAAATAATAAAAAATTATAAAAAAAGAGAAGAGTAGAGGTATGGTTGCTACCTCAAGCAAGTTGCCACGGCTTTTGCTGCTTATCGTACGATCGGGAATCCCGCTCAACATAACGTCCTTGAGCCGCTACTTACCAATGCTCTTACTTTCCGACTTTTCTTCATATATATACCTATATAATAACACAAATATTTATACATATAAACAATATTTATTTATTACAAATTTTAATAACGAAATATTAAATATCATATTAATAAACAACAATTTATTAAATATTTTATATTTTCATCAACAAAATATAACTGTAGATAAGTTTATATATATTATTATTATTATTATTATTATTTATTTAATTTTATATTTTCAAAATCATGTCTTAGGTTTTTTTAGTGAGTCAAAGTTACACTGGGTTAATGACCCCAAAGGGTCTGTCAATGGAAAAATCTCAAGAGGCCCCAAAACATTTTTATATATATTCTTTTACAAATATAGAAACTAAAGCGGAAGTTAACATCAACATGATATATAAATATGTAAATAATAATCATTATCAGTAAATTGAAGGATTTTTTCATTGCGGAATATATATGAAATTAAATAAATATTTATTTTTGTTATTTTAAAAAGTTAAAATTTAATTAAAATACGTCATATAGCGAGAGTATTTTTTCTTTCATGCAGAAAGTTGAGTCTCACGTTTTCCACGTATGATATGTGTTTATAATAATTTTATAATACAAGAATAAAGAGTATATATATGTTTATGTTGAAAATTACAGTTGATAGTAGAAATAAGTGACGTTAGTTAGCATAGGTGGTTGTCAAAAGAGTTTAAGTGGGAGTTTTGGGGTGAAATGTATGTAAAAGAGAAAAAAAATCAAACAAGATAGAGAATCATTATTGTGATGAGACAAAATGAGAGTATGAGACTGCATGAGACATTAATGAGAGAGAAAGAGAAGGGAGAAATAGGGGTGTATTATAAAATTTATATTGAAACATTACATTGAGGGGAATAATATACAACAAGAGGGGATTTGAGTGTCAAATGTACATGAAAAGACAGAGATAGTAGTTAAAGTATGTAATAGAAAAAAATAAATATATAAGTAGATAGAGGAAGGGAATATCATATTGTAGCAAGCAACCAGGCATAAACCGCCATGTTTGAAAGAGGCAATCGCACGTGTTTCATGATTCGTTGCTGTCAGTCGACAATGTGAGCGTGTTCAAGTATTTTGTGGCGCTGTTTGCAACGTTTTTTTTATCAACTCATTTTTGTAAACATATACTATTTTCAAAAGCTAACAATATATAGATATCTATTTATTTATATAAATAAACACATACATGACAAATAATAGTATAAAATATTTTTAAACTATTATTTTATAATTTTTATTTCATTTATTTAGTGCAACAAAAAATAAATAATTATAGGTATATATATATATATATATATTTTTTTTTTTTTTTGATAAATTTTACATTTGTGCCAATTATATTTTTGATAAATTTACATAAAAAAAAAAGTTTAATAATTTATTAAATCTTAAAAAATTAAATTAAAATAAACTTGAATAAACGAGGTCGATCAGCTGTTGCGATCGTGAATCAATATTTCACATTACATGGACCCAAGGTGAACAAAAAGAAAAGAAAAAAATGAATTTAACAAATATTGAAAATGACGTTTACGTATGACATATGGTAAATTTTTATTATTTTTGTTGTTATAATTGATAAAAGAAAAAAATAAAAAAAAAAAAAAACGATATACATGAGAAAAATTAACTCAAAAATATTGATGTGTTAGTTATACATATTGATTATTATTAATAAATTATTTTGTATATACAAGTGTGTGTATATATATAATTAAATAATAAAAATAAAAAAAAAATATTGTGGAATATGTTTTAAACGACGAATATAATATATCATATTGAAAACTGAAAGAGGCAAGATTGCGAGTTTAAAGTGATGCAGTGTTGTAGTGATTGTGACAAAAACCCTGTGCTAAACATTTGGATTACTTGAAGAGAGATAACAAAAAAAAAAATTAAATACAGAGAGAGAGAGAGAGGAAATGCCTTCATCCGGTGGTTATTATGACGATAGAAATCCCCTACTCAAGGGCACCTTATCAAGGTAAGTTTTATATCATAATTATTTGATTTTCATATGTATACTAGCCTCATACGTATTGCTTTGTTATTTTTTAAATAACTTTTAAATGATAATATGTATATACTTATCTTTTAATTAATTTATTTAACGAATGTTATTTTTATTTTTTTATTTTTTTATATATACAATTTATTATCAAATTTTATAATTGTCATTAAACGTCATCATCAAACGTATACTGATGCAAGTTATACTCTATCGTAGTTTAGGTCGGTCAGTCACTAGGCCAGTATGTCGACATCGATTCAACACTCAAATGCTTTTAGGATCAAGTAACTTTATATAAACTCAGACAACATAGACGTATTTTTTTTTTTTTTAAATTTATTTATTTATTTCATTTTGTGATACAAATATAATAGAAACACATAAGTACTTGTACCTTTAAAAAAATATATCGAAAAAAAAAAAAAAACAACATTTTACGTGAAAGTTTTATTGTCACATGTGAGAACATTACATGAAGTTTATAAAAACAATAAAATAATAATAATAATACATTGTTGCTAAACATATATATGATTTCCGGATTTATTTATTTATTTATTATTATTTTTTTATAATCATTATCATGTTATAAACAATTTATTTATCGTTTTCAATCTTTTTATTTTGATTTTTTAATTTTTTTTTATATATATTCTTAATATTTTATTATTTATCATGATTACATCATCGTCGTTTTAAAGTTTTGACCTTCAGGATTTTTTAGCAACAAGGTTTTTTCAAAAATATATATATCATTATGTCAAAAAAGAAAAAAAAAAAATGATGTTATCTTATGATGTTGATGATGACATTAATCCATTGATTTTAATATTATTTTTTTGTGGTTTTTTATTTGTTAATTTTGTTATTTAATTATTTAGGATATCCTGAATTTATAGATATAAATTAACAGTAAATAACGGAAGTTATGTGTGGTAGATTTGTTGTGGTATTTTTGGGTATCATATATATCTAGATGAGTTTATGTGTGACGCAAGACAGCTGATGCGTATGGCATGAAATTATGTCTTTACTGGGTCGTTGTCGTCTCATTGTACCATTTGACCCTCTCGTTTTTTACTATTATTATTTATTTATAAATATATTTATAGATAAATTATTATTCTATCTTTTTTTTTTGTTGTCCTGTATGGCTAGTTGATGGTGTGCCGACTATGTGGTATCCAATACAACTTGGAGAAAATCACGAACGCAATTCGGTGAATGTAAACGACTCAACAAAACAAGTTTGTTCGTATATATATATATAATATCTTTGGTTCTCACTGTCTTTCATGTTGGCTTGCTAGTTTCCCCATATTTATATTAACATATATATCATTGAATTTATAATAGCTATCCTATGAATTTTGTTGATATATTTTTAATGTAGAACAGGGCCAAGTGTAGTTAAGAAAAAATATTAATCATCATCATCATCATCATACCAAATGGTATAGTTTTTTTTTTTCTATTATTTTTCCTTAGCTACAATGTTTTTTAAATTAAATTTATGTACACAAAAATTAACAATTGATAAATACATTTAATTATTTTTCCATACAGTTAAAGTGTACCATCTCATTCAGACAAATCAAACATAAATTTCAGATTTCATCTTTAAAAATTGACATTTTCAACTGGATTTTTTTTTCAACTGATCAATTAAAAAAAAAAATAAATAATATCAATTTGTAAATTATTTATTTTAAAAACAAATTTATATTTTAATTGGTAAAAATCTAGTTGAAATTGTTAATCTTCATATAAATAAAGGATGCAATATCAATTTATGATTTTATATACTTTTATCTTATAATCTATTTGCTTTATTTTTTTATCAAATTGATTAGTTTGTGAGATCATTAATATTGGGGATAATAAAATATTATTTTGGTCATACTTATAAAAACTCTCAAGTTTATCAGACTTTTTTATATATATATATACCATGTTGTATAGTTTAATACGATAAAGATATAATACCAAAGTGCTCGACTGCCCGAAGCCAACACTTTCACTGTGAGGATTTCTAATTCAACAAGGCAAATACTGATCATAAGTTTAGCCATATAGTTTATTCGTCAACAACAACAACAACAAACTTCTCAATCATATTATATATGTATATATACATTATTATAATGTCATTTATCATTTTATTCTACTACTTGTCATATTGCTTTGTTGTTATAATATATAACAAACAAGGAAAATAAAAAAAAAAATCATATTATTATATATATATTAACAATAATATTGCTTGTTTTATGATCTGGACCTCGTTTCATTATTTACATTTTAATGTAAAGTATTAGTCTTCAGTCTTTGGCCGATAACATCATATTTTAATTATCTATATAATTTTAAACACACACTCATACATATTGATATATTATTTATCTATCATCTATACACAGAAATTTATATATTTTTTTTTACTCAAAAATATACTTGAAATAAAAATAATATATAACTGTTAATAAAAATAATTAACTTGATATGAGCTTGACCTTGACTTTTGACCAATATAAATTTTAAAAAAATATATATATATATTTGACTATTATGATTAAAATATAAAAAATAATTTTTTAAATAATTAATTATATAAATTATTTAATTAAATTACCCTTGTTCTATAACTAAAAATATTTATATTTTATTTTGTTATTTTTTGTTGTGTCATTAATGATAATCGTATATATAAATTTTAAAAATAAAAATGATAATAAAAATTTATCATTGTATGTTTTAATTGTTTTGTATGAGATTTCAACATTTTATTAAAACAAATAGTTATCATATTTTATTGATAATATATTTATTCTTATCATATATATATTTATTATTTTTTTGAATAATTTTTTATTCGTATTTTTTTTGTTTTTTAATTATTTATTTAATTGAATTATTATATATACCTATATTAATATTATTGTGTAATAAAAATTAAAATAGATTAAAATAAATAGGGTGCATCATTATTGTATTTAAGTAATCATAATCAGGGACAAAGTTACGTGCTTGTGAACACGCGCAGGTGAAAGTTGCAGGTTTACTTGTAGCGCGAGAGTATGGCCTCGTTCGTGCGTGAACAAGCATAAGTTCATGTTTTTATATTTTATTTTTTTTTATAATCATTAATTTATTCAGTTTGTTCATCATCATCATCATCATCATCATCACAACATATGATAAAACAAAAAGGAAAAAATAAATAAATAAATAAGAGCTTCATAAAGTTTAATGATAACATATTTTCAAATATTTTTCCAAAAAATATATTTTTTATTTATATATATATATTACACACATGAAATAATAAAAAAAATATAATTAAATTATATTGAATAAATAAATAAACAAACATGATCAGACAGACAGATAAATATCTTAAAATTCCTTGAATATTATTAACGAATAAATAATTTTTTGCATTTTAATTAAAAAAATAAAAAAATAAATTTAAAATGATAAATAATATTTTATTATGAAATTGATATACTTTTAAATTTTGCAGTCGTTATGAGGACATTTTATTATTTCAAAGCGTGAAATAAATTTATATATATATATATAATTCTATTTTTGTTGTTTAAATTTATGTATTTTATATTTGTGATTATTTTGGTACTCGTTGTCTAATTATTATATCACTTTGTATATATATATTTATATTTTTTTCTTTTGAAAACTTATGAAAGTGAAATACTTGGTTTATACAAAATTATATGCGTTGTTATTATTATTATTTTACTTTTTTTGAAAAAAAAAAAAAAGATATTATAATAATGTCGTTGACAAGAGTTAATT